>CAUZXS010000634.1:10000-162500 GCA_963585895.1 Sepioteuthis lessoniana
GAGCAATCATTTTGTTTAAATCAAGCACACAAAATGCCTTCTCAATAGGTATAGTTTTTAATACCCAGGCTAGCAATGGAGCAAGCATATATTTACTCAACCCCTCCACCATGAGCAGAGTATGGCACAGTCAATTTTTAAGCAAAGTACAACTGATTTCAATTTTCCTTCTCCTTTAGAAGTTGGCATTACAAGTGTGGGCTGACAGTGGAACAAATGTATATTCATATATTTGCTGTAACCATGGACATTTCATGAAATTTAAACTAAATAATATTTGGAGATAAATTGTCAATTGGTGTTTTAAAATTTGGTAAATGAATAACCTGTATAATACCTCACAAAAATAAATGAAATATAACCATGCAATACCTCACCACAAAAAATTATAAATCATCAGTGATACACACACACACACACACACACACACACAAATAAATAAAAATAAAAACTTGATTGTTTTGTCTTGCCAAGTAGTTAAATATATTACTTTTTTTTTTCTTTTTTTTTTTTTTTTTTTAAATATAAATTTAGTTTACTTGTTGGTAGTTTGACTTGCAATAATGCTAACATTGCAGATTTGTGAGACTGTCTAGATTTTTTTTCTCTTTGGAAGCCAAAATTAATTACAAAAATTATTAACAAATAATCACATTGAAAATGAATCATAAAAAAAAATCAATTATTCATTTTTTTTCTAAAGTAAGGGATTTTTAGAGCATAATATGCAAATCAGTTAACTTCAATAGGAAAAAAATGCTATCTTATTTGTCAACTTACATTGCAGGCTACTCAGAAATTTCAGATGGGAACTATTGGTTGTTTTGGTGACACAATTTTATGTAAAATCTGAACTGACTGATACATCTTTGATGTTGTCATTGTTGGTTTGTTCTCTGCTAAACTAGAATACATGCAAAAGAAACATTCTTTGATCTTTACAAAGTGTATATTTTAGTACCCCCACTTCTCATGTACAGAACATTTTCTAATTATACATTGTTGGCAAGTATTGGTCCTGATGGAAGTCTTTCATAGGATGAGGAATGACTGAATTAAAATTAACATCATAACATAAAGGCTTAAAAATAGGATTTGATTATTTAAACACCTAATTTTATTTATTTATTTTTAATATTTAAAAGAATTGAAAATATGTTTGAGCAATTTTCAATCTGTTGTGCATTGAAAATGAAGAAGTGAGTAAAAACTGTTATGGCTTAATGCAAGCATTGCTGATAGAACAGGGATATTATATGTATAAGGTAAATGTTTATCTATTAATTTTACTATAGCAAAGTACTGAAAATCAAGAAATGGATTGTCACTAGTTGGAATTTTTTATTCATTACTGCTAGAATGTTGTTATATATATATATATATATATATATATATATATATATATATATATATATATATATATATATGTGTGTGTGTATCACTGATGATTTTACTTTGAAAATTAACAAGAAAAACTTTCTGTAATCAAGAATTAAATGCGAGCATCACTCATAGAATAGAGCTATTTATATATAATGTAAATGTATCACTAATGATTTTACTATAGAAATGTATTGAAAATTAACAGGAAAAGGTTTCTGTAATCAAAAATTAAATGCAAGCATCACCCATAGAATAGAGCTATTTATATACAATGTAAATGCACCATTAATGATTTTTACTATAGAAATATTTCAGGAAGAAAGGGATTGCCAAGAAATGAACAATTACTGACAGAATAGAACTGTCCATATATATATATATATATATATATATATATATATATATATATATATATATATATATATATATATATAATCTCTTATATTGTAACAAATGAAAGGAATTAAAGATTGCTATGCATGTATATTTTATCACTAGCGATTTCTACTGATTCTTAATCAAAGAAAAAAAAAGTTGAATGTTGTTGCGTCTCAGAAACAATTTTTTTTTTTTTTTTTTTTTTTTACTCCTGTGTTTTATTTTGCTTGTGGCAAATGTAATGTATGCTTACTGCTGCTTGCTCAAGGGGGGTTGCAAGCATGCGTATATGTAAGTTGCTCAGCTTGCCAAATAACATACTTTCTTTTCAAAAGATTAAAAAAAGATTTTTATTCTTTCCTTTACGTCATACATTGATAGGTGCCTTGAATTTATTTTTAATTTAAAGAAAAAAGCATTTTCACATTAGAAAACAAAACAAAACAAAAAAGACTTTCCTATAAATGATGGGTAGAGTGCTTTCTTTTTTTTTTTGTGTGTGGTGGTGGGAATTTCTATAGCTAAGAAATTAATCCAGGTTAAAAGCCCAACATAGGTAACCTAAAGCCATTTTTTATTTTATTTATTTAATTTTTTTTAGACCTTATTTTTCCGATGCAGATATCATTGAGGGACAAGGAAAGTTTTGATAAATGGACCTAAAAAAAATAAGGTAAAAAAATATTTGGTTGGTTGGGTTTTATGGCATATCAACCTTTTTAGGTTATTTAACTCCAAATCCATTTTTATGTAAATAATCAGTTCTATTTCAAACAATTCAGTTTAGCATAAGTACACAGTTTAATTGTCAAAAACCTTTCTATTTCAGGCTATTCAGTTTTGTCAAGCAGTTCTCATTCAGCTAATTCAGTTTAGTATAAGTACAGATTTTGTTTACACACAGTTAAATGTCGAAACAGTTCTATATTAAACAATTCAGTTTAGTGTAAGTACAGTTTCAATGTCAAAGACGGTTCCATTTCAAATAATTCAGTTTAGCATAAGTATGCAGTTTAAATGTAAGTACGGTTTAATTGTCAAAAACATTTCTATTTCAAGCTATTCTGTTTAGTCAAACAATTCAGTTTAGCATAAGTATGCCGTTAGTTCTATTTAACTTATAGGTGCTACCACGCCGGGACAGAGTGAACCTGGGAGTGATGGCAATGAAGAGGTGCACTGCATTCCCCAAAGCCCCAGCATTACTGGAACCTCACCATCAGATTGTTTAATGTCATATCTAGAACACTCATTGGTGGTGGGGGGTCTTACCCTTTTGCAGAGGTGTATTTAGTATATTCTAGAGCCCCAGCCGACTGGGCAAAAAAATATTTGGCTTTAGGTTACCCATACTGCACTTCTTACCTGGACTATATAAATACTTTTAATTTTTTCCTTTCACTTATGATTTGTTAATAGTTTTTGCTTGTTCAGTGAGAAGATGGTAATTTTTCTTCTCAATGATCTGTTATCTCTTGGCAATAACTTACCAAAATGTATTTTAAAAGGCAGTTGCACAACAGTAAGAGCAATCATTTTGTTTAAATCAAGCACACAAAATGCCTTCTCAACAGGTATAGTTTTTGGCACCCTGACTGACAATGGAAGTATATATTTACCCAACTCCTCAGTCACAAGTAGGATTTGGCACGGTCAATTTTTAAACTGAGTACAACTGATTTGAATTAAGAATTTTCCTTCTCCTAAACAGGTTACCAGCCCAGGTGGTTAGAGCTGTAGAATACACCGACTGCATCTTTCCTGAGGGGTAAGACCCCACCCTCCAATGAGTATCTTTGATATGACATTAAACAATCTGATGTTGAGGCTCCTGTAATGCTAGAGCTTTGAGGAATGCAGAGTACACCTTCATCGTCATTGTTCCCTGGTCCACTCTAGCCAGGAGTGGTAGCACCTGATAGGGTCCTATCTATGGCTTAAATAGAACTGACATTTAAACTGAGTGCAAACAAATGATTTAAATGGAATTGTTTGAAATAAAAACTTTGATCATTTAACCATGTGTAAACAAATGACTGTTTAATTGAACTGTTAATGATACATAGTAATATTTGGAACCATTTAACTGTGTGCAAAAGAATGAGCTAAGGCTCATTTAAAAATGTTATCAACAAAATGTTTACAAATCATATATATTCAATATATATGTATAAAGAGGATTTGGCATTAAATAACCTACAATGGTTTATATGCCATAAAACTTAACCAAACAGATAGACAGGTTGCCAATGCAAGTCTAAAGAAACCAGTCTGCTCTACTGTTTACCTATAGCTGGGCTGACTGTGGAACAAGTTTATATTCATATACTTGCTTCATGGAAATTTCATGGAATGTGTATGTGATAATTTCATTCATCAAATTTTAAAACAAATCAACCATTTAGCTCCAAATATTATTTAGAGTGTAAATTTCAACTCTAAATTATAAATAATAGAGCTAAATTGTTGATATGTTTTAAAATTTGATGAATGAATAACATATAATACCTTAGAAAAATAAATGAACTATAACCATACAATACCCCCCCCACCTCACTACCAAAAATGAAATAAAAATATGAGTAGGAATCTAAATATTGAATATTTTTGGGCTTGCTAAGTTGGTAAATATATTTGTCCTATGTTTTTTCTTAATAAATTTTGATAACTTTTTAGATGGGTAGTTTGATTTATAATAAGGATCAAATAGACTTTGTGAGACTGTCAACATTGGTAACAATGCTATGGAAGTCAAAATTAACTGTAAAAACTATTAAAAAATAATTATATTGAAAATGAATAAGACATATTTTCAACCTTACTTTTTCTATTTAAATTTTTTTTGAATAAATTTTTTTTTTTTTTTTTTTTTTTTTAAAGATCAAAATATTCAAATTAGTCAACCCTAATAGGAAAAAATGGCTACCTTTTGTTAACTTATTTTTCTGACTTTTGAATATTTTTAATCAAAGATATTTCTAATATATACTACTACTTTACATTAACAAAATAAAACACTTTCCCATAAATGTGAACATTTTTAGTCAAAGTATAGATACTGGTAATTTTTTTCTTTTACTTAATGATTCGTTAGTAGTTTTTGCTTGAGTGAGAGGATGGTAATTTTACTTCTCAGTGATCTTTTGTGCGATGTGATTACCTAGTTCTCACCTGTTGGTGGGTATGGGTGGAAGGTGACTTCTTGGGTTGCTGAAGAAGAGGCCAGGTGGAGTCATAATAAGGTACTGAAAATGAGATAATTGCTACCTATAAATGAGCAAGTCACAAACGAGAGAATCACTTCCGACCTCTGTGGGATGTTCAATTAATTTCTTTGCAGATTCATTCTTGCTTGCTTTTTCAATTTCACTGCACATTCAGTGCACCCTATTGTAGATATGTATTTCTGACTAGAGGAATGAAAATAAATAAATTCCAAATAAGGATTTAAGTCTTGAATGCTTGATAATCCTAAAAGATTTTTTGTTCTTTTTCAAACATTAACAAAAGATACCTTCAAGATCTTTTTCAAAACCATTGAAATAATGAAAGAAAAATTGACAAACTTTTTTTGTGTTACTGGTAAGGTTACCTTATGTTGATTCTAGGGAAACTGTCTCTCCTGATCACCATGTATATTTGATTTTTGTATATTTTTTACCTTAATTTTATGAGCAACATTCTAAATTAAAGAAAGTAAATCTCTGCATTGATGCTGCAACTCGTGTGTATCTTTTTGTTTGTTGAATAGAATATCTTTATATTTCTGCTTCATTCATTGCAATGAAATTGATGCAAATTTTCAAGATTTACCCTTTGTTACTAATTATCAAATAATCAATGTCATGGAACAATGTGTAAGGATACAGTCTTTTGTTATATTCTCGCTCTTCTCAAAGAATATCTCTTTTCATCCATGGAGCTTTATGCTTCTAGTTGTGTAGCTAGAACAGAAATAGAATCTGTAGCAGTGGGCTGGTTCATTGGTGGCACTGATGTATATGAGGATTGGACAAAAATTTGACACCAGTTTTTTTTTTTCTTTTTGTGGGGCGGGGGTGGGGTCATGCCATTTCTTCAATCAAACTGAATAAATAACCTTAATTAATATGTGTGTGTGTGTGTATATATATATATATATATATATATACACCAACCCCTCTGTACTAGCAGGATATGACACAAGGTCATTTTTTAACCAGTTGGACATGTTTGAATGCTGAGTTCTTTCTCCGAGACTGGTTAAAATATAAGTCTGATTTTCTTATACCCTGTGAATCATGTAATTTTCATCAGTAAAAACTCTTTTATCATGGTTATATCTAAATAGTCTTCCATGGTCTTATGGTTCAAATCTTATTGTTATTTTTTATCAAGAAAGTAATCCAATTATTTTAAAATAATTTCCTGGGGTTAGGGAACATTAAAAAAAGACGGTTTACAATTTGTCCTGAAACACAGCCTATTTGATGGCATAAGATAAACTCTCTATTTATCGTTAAACCCTTTTAATCCCAATGGAATATATGTCCCAAGAAAATGTTTCTTAATAAGATGAATTGTTAGTTTCTATAATCATTCTAATGATACCATTGTAACATTTTTGTCCCACTTTTAAAAGGCTTTGGCTTACAATATGCTGACTCTTATTCCTATGGAGATGTAATACCCCTCCCCACCAAAAAAAGGACCATGTGACCTCTTTCCTCCCCCCAAAAAAAATTCCTTAAGGAAAAATGTAAATATGAATGTATAATGAATGATTCCCAAACCTCTCGGCATAAATAAACCCTAAACGGGTTGACATACTGTCAAAATTAGCCAATCAATCTAATCAACTTATTCCATCAAATTAAAATAAAAGAAATTTAATTTTTCATTCAAACATGGTGTCTATAAAGTGTCAGTACACTTTCAATTCCTAATTAATTCTCTTCTCAAATAAAAAAAATATCTGAAATATAAAATTAGAACAGGTTTAAATATTCCTCAAACTGTTTTAGCTTGCATTTTGATGTTACTACATTTGTTTTGGGTGAACCATTTTTTGTGTATTTTCTGAGTTGAAGAAGAGAAAAAAACCTTTTTTTTCTTAGAAAAATAAAAATGGTGAAAATCATGATTAATTTAGATATAAAATCTTCTGTATTTACTATAAAAGTACTATAAAGTACTCTTCAGCTCAACTCCTTATCTGGATCAATACCAAGGAAAGATCTTCAACAATTCCAAACAATTCCTAATATGTTAATAGCTTTATGATGAAACTATACTTAATGTTTAAATATTACTCAATAAAGTTTTTTTTGAAAGATCTTTGAGAATAAATGTGGTCAGACTTGTTACTGATTAAAAAAAAAATGTAGAATGTCTATTGAACTTGAATACAAATGTGTTTTAAGTTGATAATCTTCTGATAACTAAATGTTTTGTAATCACCTGATTCTGTTAGGAAAGATGTGATTTAAAAAAATCTCAACTGCACAAGAACATTATAGTCACCATTTCTCTAATTAAAAAAAAATTTTTTGCAAAATACCTACCGGGATTTTATTTTTGTGGGAGAGTATACCATCAAAATGAATATTATTAGGTATTATTTATTATGGAACTCTGTAACCAGAAATAAAATTTTTATATACTTACATACACTTGCACTGCTACATATTCCTATTTTTGGTGAAAAATACTCCTGTAATTCTCATCACTGCCCCTGTTGCTCTCTTGTGTCATTTTCTTAATTGACACGTTTTGTCCTCCCTAGGGAGGTGGGCTGCTAACTATTTTGGGAATGACTAGTATTTACCAAAACAAATTTTTATTCAAGCTTCAATTAAAAAAGTAAAGAGACGGCGGGGGGACTGGAGGTCTGAGTAAGGATTTAGTCCATCTAGAGATCACAGCATTGTTCACATCTGCTAGAATACTGAGGTGAGTTCTGGAGAGCTGAGGGTACTTATTGTCACTCAATGAACATTACCAGTTACTACTGGGTTTGAAAATAGCATATTATAATAATGCCAATAGGTTTTTGTCTAAAATTCCTTTCTTGGTTTATCATGGGTAATTTTGACTTCTATTAAAGCTGGTCAATTATGTTGTCTTTCTGCTCTGTTTGTTTAGCCTGTTTGAAATAAACCTCAGAAATTTGGAACTTGTTATCTCCTGTTTGATTAGTTTATATGTATGGATGCATGTAAATATTTACTACTTTGAAATTACGATACATTGAAAAGACAGTGACTATAACTTTTTTTTTTGTAATTGTTCATTCTATAAAAATCTTGTTTTTGATCAGACAGAAAAATTACTATGTGATTTTCATATATTTGTTTTCTACTTCATTCAGTTTTCTCTTGTGTTTTAGTATGACATAGGTTGGGAAAGAGAAAGGATTTACTTAGCTGCCTAGGAAATCAGAATTTGTAATTCTGTTATTTTATCTGGGCTTGAACTCTAAGTAATAACCGAAAGTGGGTGATTATATTGGTCATATGGCATGGCACGGCACATTCTATCTTTTGTAAACACATCTTTGCTTCCTACATTACTATTACTCTCACTAACTTTTACACTGTCTTACTCTCAATTTTACAGTCGTTCTCACTCTCACACCCTTTTAAACTTTCTCAATCATTTTACACATTCTCTCTCATTCATTTTTACACACTTTCCCACTTGCACAAACATACATCAACTGAATTGCTCTTGCTCACTATCACCATCTTACAGATGCTCAAAAACATTTAGAACACTACCTAAAACCATTAAGAATTCATGTGTAGATTAAATATTGAAAACACAATTTTTAGCCAAAAATTGGCTTTGAGCTATAAATGAATAATAATTTTACAAGGCTGAAATTGAAAAAAAGAATTAGATCAACACTTGGTTTAAAAAAAGAAATTTCTTTTTGTAAATTAATGGTTTTGTGATAAAGAGTTGGACCTATACATGGATGCATAAGGTATATTCTTAATTGGACTGAGAATTTTTTTCCTCTTATTACCACAAACAATATTGACTATTTTCAATCTTTGGTTATTCACTCTTTGAAAAAATGTGAGCTATCATATACTTCATCATTTCTAACAGTATGGGTATACTAGCTAACATCATCCCTCTCTCCCCCAACAGGAAAAAAATTAGTGATTTTGGAGAGTGCCTGGTGGCAGCAGGGCTTTAAACAATTAGTTATATTTTATCCCTCAAGTTGGGTCTGATTATGTGTATAGGATTTTGAATTATCGTTTGTGTTTGTGTGTTTCTGTATTATGCTCTTTTAAGATAAATAATTTTAATTCATTTTATTTTCTTTTTGTTTTCAGAGAGATAATACCAAAGGTTGCTTCAGATGTGGGTGGTATACACACATATGATAAACATGATGCCCTCTGGTGGTAGGCTAAAGAATTTTCCTTCCAGAAACTGATACAAAAAGTGAAGAAAAATAAACTGGGGGGGGAAAAAAGAGTGAGTTTAAAAAAAAAAAAAAAAAAAAAAGTGCTAACAGAGAAGCAAGAAAAGAGGAGCCCCTATCCCTAACAGAAAATACAAACAAAAAAAACTTTAAATGAAACTTTTAAAAAGAAATTAGAAAAGAGCCTCAAAATGAATGAACTGTGTATTATTGCACACTGCACACATCCGTGCACACTGCTACAAGGAATTGTGGCTGCTGCCCTGTCAGGTCCGAAAACCACCACAATGAGGCTGCCCGCCTGCTCTGCTGTCCTGGGCTATTCCACTCTGTCCACCAAGATGATCACAACCACCATCACCACCAGCAACACAACCACCAACACATCTGATACCTGGACTTTTAACCTGTGAGTGTAACCAACTGCTCTACCATGGACAGTGACATTCCTCTACCTGTCGCTGTCATTGATCAACAATCTCTCACTGTTGGGGTTCCTTGGAAGGTAATGGAGCCACAGGGATTGGTCGAAATAATCTCCAGTGGACTTGAAAAAGTATGTTACCATTTTTTTCTAAAGTTTGATTTTTTTTCATATCTACATGTATCAAACAAAAATTTCAATTTCTTTTATTCTGTGTGTATATGTATAAAGTAAAGTTGACGACCATCGTTGAGGGCAACTCAAAGGCTCCCTTTTCACTAGCTACTACACCGAGGTGTAGGGGAGGACACTACTCCTTTCCTTGGATTGCTCCACTTTACCCTTGATCCCTATCTTAAAATGCTGAGTGTTAAGCAAGGAGGCATCAAGTATCATTTTTTTAAATCTTTGGTATGACTTGACCTTGGATTGACCCCAGTCTCCAGAGTCATTGGCAAACACTCTACCCACAAGGCCAATAGACCTGTGTGTGTGTGTGTGTTATTATATATATTTCTTTTGATTTAAAAAATTTGATTTGACTTTTTCAATTTTATTTTTGAAATGTTTTAATTTATTAGCAATTGGAATAATTATCTTATTTACATTTCTTTAAGATCTTTCTAAATATTATTCAAAAATCCCTTTTTATTTTCTAACACACCTATTAGGGTGCCTAATTATTGTGATTTGAAATCCTATAAATTTTGAATTGTTATGATCAAGAGAAATAGTTATGGCATTAAAATCTAGTGAGCAATTGACTTGTTTGAATGACATAACAAAAGATTTTTTAATGTGAAAGTTGAGTGGTGATTTAGCTGCCAGACATTGCCTGTACTTATGTTACAAATGTTACTCAGCAAACAGTTATTGAATTGGGATAGGAAGTTTACCATGCAGCATATTTTTTGGATCTGTCACTTTTAGACTATCATTTATTTCACTCCTTGTTTGGTTTTGGTGGTTCCCACAAGTTGAAGATATTAATAAATTCCTACCCTCCTTAAAAAAATTCTTTTATGATGGAATACACAATGAAATGTGATGCAAGTCCATACACAGATAGGAAAAATACTTTAATGACTGAATAATGATGCTATGAATTCAGTTATTTACTAAGCTTTTGCTTAGTTGTGGCACAAGGCCAGAATAATGAGACACCCAGTGAGACTCTGACTCAGTAATAATGGCCTGCCTGGTTAACTAGCTAACCATGAACCCTATGCAAGGTACCTAATGTTATGAATATATATGAAGAAAAGATTTTGTCAAATGCTGGAAAATTTTTGCATCAACCTAATATGTAATGTTCATACTTATTCAGTGTGGAATAGTATTGAGAATAATCTTTCTAATTAATTGATAAACAAATTAACGGATTAAAAGCAGCAATTGGGTAGAGAATTTATGATTAAATTGGATAATTTCAGAAAAGATGCTAAGAAAAAGAATTCAAGAGGGCATTTTTAGGAACTATCTGATGAATTACTTGACGGAATTTGATCTGTATATAGATATATTGTGTATATGCTTTGTGCAAAGATCTTTTCTTCTTCTAAGGTTGATATGAGAAGATAGTAAAAAGCAGAGATGCCCAAGGATGCATCATAGATAAATAATGGTAATAATAGCATTTAAAATTTGTTCTACTAAGATTAAGTTAGTTTGGTATGAAGGGAATGAAAAACTTTGATAAAGGAGAGACAGGTCTTGTGTATTTAATGTTATTATACTCTGTTTAGCATTTGTGTTTTTACACACACTTGATTGATTATCATATCAAGTCATGTTTTTGATTGGCTTATTACCACACTGTTAGCTTTAAAAAAATCTTAAGCAAGGCACAAGACTTGATTCTTTTGTAGTCAGTTATCTGCTTTTAGGGGAAAAAGAAAAGATTGAATACAGATTCTGCTTA
The DNA here is from genome assembly GCA_963585895.1 of Sepioteuthis lessoniana. Classification (NCBI taxonomy): domain Eukaryota; kingdom Metazoa; phylum Mollusca; class Cephalopoda; order Myopsida; family Loliginidae; genus Sepioteuthis; species Sepioteuthis lessoniana. The sequence continues at coordinate 21,527 of CAUZXS010000634.1, forward strand.
AATTTCTTTTCTTTTATAAGTGAATCATGGCAGAACATTTATAAGTTCTGTTTGTTGGTGTGGAGGATCTGTATTTGTACTGAATATCATCTTTTAAGCATCTAAATTCTACATATAATGAAAATAAGTATGAAATACTAATCCTTTATTTATTTCTAAATAGAAGCATTAGTATCATTGTGGACTGCTATTACAATGGGGAAACCAAAAGGTTTGATTTGGTTTTATGGCATATCAACCATTTTAGGTTATTTAATGCCAAATCTTTTATATATATATATATATATATATATATATATATATATATAATTTCTAAATACATTTTGTAGGTAACTTTTTTTTAAATAGCCTAAACTAATTTTTTTTTTTTTTTTTTTTTTCACACATTTAAATGGTTTCACTTATTTTGATCTAATATAAATAATTCAATATACTACTCATCATTTGTTTGCACAGAGTTAAATGTTTCAAGTATTGCCATTTAACTCTAATAACTCAAACATCTGTCACTCGTTTACATACTGTTAAGTGATCAAACAGTTCAGTTTAGCATGTCAACAAAGTTAAATGGTTCCAAGTATTGCTAATTATCTCTAACAATTCAATTAAACATCATTCATTTGTTTACACAGAGTTAAATGATTAAGCAGCTCTATTTCAAGTAATTCAGTTTAGTATAAGTCATTTGTTTGCACTCAGTTTAAATGTCAAAGTTCTATTTGACCAATAGAATTAATGTTATTGACTTTTGTATAATATTCAATTCTTGCCTATTTTTATTAATTTAATTTTTCTTCCTTATCAGTAGGGCTGAGAATATACTGACTCTAGCTCCTGCTGAGTGGTAAGACCCAACTATCCTCTTAAAAGTGTGGGTGCCCTGGGTATGACACTAACTAGATCTGATGGTGAGACTCTGGTTCTGGGGAGTGTGAAATACCACATTCATTCCCATTACTCCCAGGTCCACTTTGACTCATCATGGTAGTATCTGAGGACCCATTTATGGTTCAAATAGATCTATTTGAAAATTATTTGTATAGTTACTTGAAGCTATAATTGTTTATTAAGGATTATTACATTAGTTACTTGAAACCATATAAGTATATGCAAACAAATGAATGTTATTAAATATAAATAAATACTTGCTGCCATATAATTATTACTATTACATAGTAATACTTGAAGCCATATAACTGTATGCAAGTTATTTGTATTAGGAATATTTGATATCATATAACTGTACAAAAACTCTAAGAAAGAACTACAATATGTCATTAAAATCAGTTATATATTTTTTTTGTATATATTTGAATAGATGGTGGTAAAATAGACACCCAAGAAAACTGTCTAAAAATAATGTGTCAAAGATCTAATATTGTTTTCATTAGTGTTTTAACAGGTTTATTCTCTCGTCATCTTCAGGTGTACATCAGAGTTGAAATTCTAAGAGTTGTAAATGGAGAGGAAGATGGTATTCTTATCACTTGTTTATAATATTCAGCAACATTTGTTAGGATTTAATTCATAACTTTTATCTATTAACCTTTCTTTTAAGGTGACTACTGATCTCTTCTTTCATTCTCTTTCACTATTCTGGTACCACTGTACTTATAAAACCATTTACCCAAAACTTGTTAGTTTATTAAGAAAAGGGAACCACAATATCTTGTCCTTTTATTTTTCTATTATATAACATTCAAGAGATGTATTTCTGGAGTCTTAAACCAATGGTAACTTTTCTTTTCTACATATAACCTTTCTGAATAAAGTATTGAACCATTGATTACCATCATCAAACACTCAGCAGAAACACTCCAATATTCTCAGTAAAAAGCTGTTCATGCATTAAGTAGGTTGAGTTTTTAGATGGCCTGTGAATCTGTCTGGGTTCCTGTTGTAACTTACTAAAAGATGAATTTCTATTTAGAATGCCAGCTGGGAACTACAAAAGGATTCTGTGTACGATTGTGAACATATCCAGGAAGCAGCACCCTACAAAATAGCACGGAATGGCCACCTAACTCGCATCTCAAAAACCAGTTGATGTTTTGCTCATCTGGTTTGTGAGACATAAGGATGAACTCATTAGTGTTGTTCTCATATGGAATACTATACATGGAAACACCAGTGTGTACTGATGAGTAAAAACTTAAATTCATCAGCTCTGTGCAAATACTGGATGCTGACTAGAAGACTGATAGGGATAGATGGTGAAAGATAATCAAGGGAATTCATGTTGTCAACCTACCTTGACGATGATTTAGAAAGTGTATAGGATTTGAATTAGCATTTTATATAGTGTTATGTGAAATGCAACCAGCGTCATTCAAGATTTGAACTTGCATAACCAAATTCACTTCCTATGACAATTACCATTAAACCAAAAGCACCTAGTAGTTATATATATATATATATATATATATATATATATATATAGATGTTTAGATGCCTTGTCTGTCATTCATATGTTAATGTTTGTACCAGTTGATTGAGTCGATGGAGATAATGATAGTCTATCATATATAAAGCAAAGTGTGTCTTTGTTTCTTAAAATTCTAAGATTGAAAATTAGCTTCTTTTTGTTTTTAAATCTTTCAAAGGATGAACATTATTGTTGTTAATGAAGTGTAGGTTTTCAATTTTATTAAAAAACCTGCATTGCTTGTCCTTATTCTTCTACTTTTGTCTTATTTCTGTAATATTATAGTTATCTCAACTCATGAAATAGAATTCTATTTCTTATTGATTTCTATAATCTTAGACATGAAATTTTTTTAAATTCACTGAAATACCATCTTTAATGGCCTCTGCTCTGTATCAAGTCACTTACTATTTATAGAATGTAAATGCTTATTCTCACTTAGCTTAATTACTATACTGACTGAAAATAAAATTATATTACATAAGACAATACTAGTTATGACTGAGGTAGAGTATACATGAGATCTGTTGATCTATCCTTATTTTAAAACCTGTGCCTGTACTGATCTGTAAATGTGATCATTTACTGTTGTTACTAACAACATTGCCACTTTGGACTTTTTGTACTGTAACAAATCACAACTCCTAATTGAAAAAAAAAATTAGGGAAATATCTGATTTTAATGAAATTTTCAGTATTCATTCACTAATTAATGAATTTTGTTAATGCATCAGTTATTTTATCAAAAAACTTGTTGATTTTTTTCAGGTCACTTAACACTATTCCCATGTGAGTGGCACTATTTAATTTGTAGGGGTATATGATATGTGTACATTCTGTATATGATAATTTGGTGTGAATGGAATAATGTAAAAAAAAAGCTGTTGGTAGAAAATAATACCCCTAATGTGAATATCAAATTTTAAGAATGTTTTGAGAGCTTTTAATACTATGATTTAATGGGGAAATAATTCTGTATTGATATTTTTCTGGTTAAAAGGGTGGGACGTAAAGTGTGCATTAGATTTTCTGACTTTTCTCCAATTACTGGGTAAATCTAAATATCTTATTGAATAAAGAATATTTTTACTTATTGAAAAATATATAAGCAAAAAATGTGAGTGCGACTACACAAAAGGCGATTCCTTAAACTCTGGGCATAAAATAAAATCATTAAAATCAATCACTATAATTTGGCTCTATGCTAATGAATTAGTAATGCTTATTTATATATATATTTATATATATATATATATATATATATATATATAATAACAGGATTTAGCATTAAATAACCTGCAATGGTTGATATGCTATAAAACCCACCAAACCAAACCAATTTCCTTTTGTTTGATGTATCATTTTATAGGGTATCATGTTCTTATGGCAACTTTATAAGCATTTTTCAAATGGAATCCACTGAAAATGCAAATGTTTATAACATTTTTGGATTGTGTGAGCATTGCTATTATAAGTAGCTCAAGTGATAAGTTATGCCATTTTTAATGATCCCATGATGTTCACCTGCAAATTTTACATATACATTTCATTGTTTTATCTTGAATATTTTTGCTGTAAATGTGATTTGTCAATGAAAACAACATATAGTCCCAAATTTTTTGTCCAGTTCTTCCAATTGCAAGTGGTTGTATTTTAAAAAGTTATGGATGGATTTTGATAATTTAAAGACTCAAAATCTTATATCAATCTATATTTTATAAATATCCTATTTGTTATATCAAAATCCTATTTTATTTTTTCATGAGGATTTCTAAATGAATTAGTAAATATCAATAATTCAACCCTTAAGATAAAAGCAAAAGCTGATGGTTTTGATGTCTTATCAAAGAATGGGTGTAGTTTATTTATTCATATGAGGTTTTGTTTGTATCTAAGATCAAAATACTAAACTCTAAGTATTTCTAATGCTCTATGGACAATTCATTTGTTTACAATATATACATACTACTTGTGGCAGACTTGTTTCTAATTAGGCAAGTATTGTTACTTGTTACAGACAAAGGAACAAAGTTGAAATAACTTATAATATTCAGTATAGACTTTCAAATCAGCTATAAGTCTAATTAAATCTTCAGAAGACACTTGACTATTCACAAATGCATTGAGTTTCTCTAAGGGTTGATGAACCTATTTTGGAAAGAGTGAAAGATTTTAATTAGTATTTCATAGTTATCTTGATTCTTTCAGTAATTTTACTGATTTAAAAAAAAAAAAAACAATATTCAGTCCATAGGCACACCATCAAAATTCCAATTCATTGAATTGAAGATTGCATTATTCTCTAAGGTAGAAAATTCTAAGTGTATTACTCTAATAAAGATTTTGCTGTTATGTACTATTTTTGCTGGATTACTATTTTAAATATATATATATATATATATATATACATACATACAGACATTATACAAATATGACAATTTTAGTAATGTGAACTTAAAATAATTAATCAAGAAACTATCAAATTTAAAAAAAATATTTTTTACTCAGTTTCATGTTTCAAAGAGAAAGTTAGTTGCTTGACTGCATTTCATTATGGGATATAATGATATCCCACTGTAAACTTGTAAAAAGGCAAGAATGAAAATAAGAATACATTTAAAGAAAAAAAGGAAAAAAAAATTACTCTTTTTCAGTCTAACATAAAACAGATTTTATTTAGTGTGTTGTGAATCTGTTTTATGAATTTTACTTTAAAAAAATCAATTCTAATCTGTATTGGTATGAAAAAATAAAAAAAATAAAAAAACAAATTAGAATTATTTATTCATTTTCTTATTTATTTTTACTGTATTTTCTTTTGGAAAGGATACAGAAATTAGAGAAAAATTCTATCTAGTATGTTGAACTGCTGGATTAATGTGTATAATCGTATGTTTGTTTCATGGTTCTGGCTCATTCCTTTTTGGGTTGATTGATTTTAATGATATGTCAACTTGTATGTGGTTATTTTATGCCTAGAAGTTAGGGAATTGCATACATGCCACATTAATATTTATATTTTTGTGTGGTTTTTAAGTTGGGTTTTTTTTTTTTGCTTGCGTTTATATATCAAGTATTCCAATCTAAGAAAAAAAAATTTTTTTAACAGATCTCTTATACCTATTGTAAGACCCTAACAAGTACTATCATTCTGTGTCAAAGCAAACCTTCGAGTAATCTTAATGAAGGGGTACTTTGCATTCTCTAGAATGGGAGCTTCATCACCACATGTCATTTAGTGCTATACCCAGGACACCTATTATTTGTGGTGTTGCAGGGAGGGTCTTGCCCCTTTGCAAGGGATACAGTCAATATCTTCTAAGCCCTGCTAATAGTGTTGTTTTTGGTTTGGCTGTGAACCTTTTAGTACCCTCTTGTAATTTTGTGGTGATAAACTTATTCAACCAGTAATACTGGTTTACTGATTCAACGCTTTGTTGTCTTATCACCATAGTACTAATAGACTGATTAGAGGATGTACTTCAACCTGTAGTACCAGTTTACCTCAGTGTCTAATCACAGTAGTAGCAGTAAACTTGTAAGATGATATACTTCAATTTGAGAGTCCATAGAATAGTCTGAAAAAGTGTAATCACTGTGGTAATCCTTGTTACTAATGTAATGGTTGTCATCAGAAAATGGACTGGGCAACCTGAGTTCAAATTCTGGACTATGCTTTTTTTCATTTTACATAGCACTAATACCCTTGGGATATGTATGAATCAACTATTATTCCTTTATCTATGAGTAAATATATTAGGGCAGACTGGACTCTTTAACCTTGGTTCAGCAACTAGTTTAGAAAAAGCAAGACTATGAATTTAAACTTGTTAAACTCTGCTTAAAAAATGACCTTGTCTCTCATTATGCTCATGTGGAGGGGTTTGTAAATACATCCTAGTCCAGACACTTAGAAATAGGGAAAATCTACACTTTTTTCCCTATATTTTTCTACTGTAGGTTTGACTTGGAATTCACTCAATATCTGCTATAAAGGGGTGTCTTGGGTAGGACACGAAAGTGCATCTGGTAGTGTGGCTTCAGTTCTGGAAAGTGTTGAGTGTCCCTTCATTTGCCATCTATGGCTTAGAGCATGGCCTTAGTATTTATGCTTTTAGGCTTACCTGACCTTGCCAGATTGTCAAGGTTCTTATAACTCAAGCAAATTTCTTGGACCATATAGTTACTGTATTCTGATCAACGGTACCTTTACCTTTCACATGACAAATGGTTGCTTGAGTGGCATTACGGTTGACTTCAAACTTATTAAGCGTAAGTTACTGAATTTGACTACATTTCATGTTTATCTGTACTGCTTTGAAATCACACACACACACAGTGTAGTAATGCATATATCAAAGTACCAATTACCATGATCCCAACCACAGCTGGTAATACCCACAGCTTGAACTACTTTGTTAATGTGAATGATATACCACAAACTAGCATGTATGTAAATATTGCAAAACTTTTGACTCATCCTTGTTTAATTTACTTTTGGTTATGCCACCCTGAATATGGCAATGTAAGTGGCTGAAAAAAAGTTAATGTTTAGTTACCCTGTATGATATACACCTTTATCTTTTGGGTTTAAAATATCTGGAAGAATAGTGCATCTTATACACAAATAATTATAGTAAAAATGAAATTAATGATAAGTATTGAAATTATTTTGTGTGTAGCAGCTAAATGCTTTCTCTTATTTTGACATGATTGGAAAAATGACCAAAGTTCAGTTGATATTGTCAATAAAACAAAACTTATATTTTCATTCAAGTTTTACAATGAGGTTTATTGTATGAATAAAATGTTCCTCTGTGTCTCAATTTTTTTAGGAGAGGAGGTGCTTCTTATATGAGCTTATACCGCTGAAATGTAATTTTTGATGAGTAACTTATAAAAACAAATCTGACAAATAACAGGATCTGTGAGGTTAAGTTTTTTCTTAGTTATGCTTCAAAGTTACTGAAACCAGTCGTTTAAATTGTTTTTTTTCTTCAACCTTGGTCTCATAAAAGACGTTACATTTAGTAAGGAGGTGTGGTTAGAGTAATGGTTATTATTGTAGGAAATGACATCTGTGATCCAAGTTTCAAATCCTGAAGAGGCTGTCTGCGTTTTGCTCAGGCAACAAGCAAAGTTTGGGTAAATGTTTATTTTTCTTGTTCCCAGTGATACCTATATAAGAAAAATAAGGTCTAAAATTTTTGGCTTCATGTTACCCTTACCATGTTTCTAACCTGGATAACTTTCTTTCTTCATTCTTTGCCTTCACCTTCATCATTATCTTTATCTTCTGCATCAATAATCATGACATGCCAGTGAAAAACAGCAGCCTCAGCCAAAATTTACACTTAGTTTGCTTATTCTGTTTTCAGGCTGTTAACTGTTATATCACCATGCATGTCCAATAACTGTAATCCTAGCTATGTGTAGTGTTATTTAATATATGTATATTTTCAATCAGAAGCCAACCAACTTCATCAGATGGCACTAATTTGGTTACTATAGATACCAGAATCTGTACAAAATACATGCCTCTTCCATTTACTCTTCAGCAAACTGAAATGTGTGAAACTCCTAATGCAATTTTCGACTCTTTTCTTATTCTGTGTCTTTAGACTTTTTAAAAAAAAAAATGAAAAGTTATCCTTGCTTAGATGTATGAGTGCATTTGGTAGGTATTCAAACAGGGCTAACCAGTCTCATCTATGATTTCTTTATGCTTTCTATAAGAAACCAGAACGTTTTTTTTTTTGTATCTTCTATTATTAAACTGAAGATATCTTATGAAACTGAACCTCAGGTGCCTCTCTTCTGACACAAAAAGATTTGTTGTTGCCTCGCTAGCACTGACAAAAACTAATGCTAAGGTTGTGCTTTTTTTCTTTTTTCCTTTCCCAATCAACATTTTACTGTAGTAAACCAAAGATCATAGGTTCCATCTCAAGTCCAAAGTTAGTTTTCATGACTAGGTTCCTTGTTACCTGCTGCCATTGAACTGGCTTTTGTTGTATCTTAAATAGTAGACACGTTGTTTCTTTACTACAGAGTGCCACACTTTTCTGGCTTACAAGCAACTTTTAAAATAGTCAGGTAAAAATGATCAACTTGTTTTACAAAATGCTCAATATATTTATTCATTTATTTATATATATATATATTGCATCGACCCTTGCAATCTAATTTATGGTCACTACCTTATCAAAAGGAGGATAGATGATTGGCTAACATGTAAACAAAAAAAAAACCTTCTTGAATGGCATGTAATTTACCGGGTGCAGAAGCACAATATGGACTAACTTATAAAACTTATCTTTTAACCGTATTAGTCCAATTTTTGAAAAAAAAAAACAAATACAAAAACATGATAAATCTAAATTTTCATGATCAGATCTATTATTCAAGCACTTTTTCATTAAGATTCAGCCCAATATGAGTAAGCAAGGAAAGAAATGACAAAGAATCAATGATTTGCTTAACGCCGAAACCAAGACAAAAAGAATTTCTGAAATAATTGGGTTTTCTTTATGGCCTCTATCAAACCCAGACCGTAACCCCCTTGATTATGCTAGATGGGTAACTTCCCATCCATATATTGGTTTGCTTAGGACTGCTATTGAGGAGGAATGGAATAAAATGTCTGAAGAATTTATTTTGAAGGCATGCAAATTGTTTTGAAGGCATGTTGATACAATAATTGAAAGAAATGATGGCCATATTGAATAAATTTACTGTTTTGTGTCTATCTTTTTATTTTGTTGTTTATTTTTTAAAATTGAAATTGATCTTGTTTTATAATAGTCATTTATTATAATATTAGAATATTCCTTATTTTGTTTCTGCACCCTGTACCTGCACTACATTTGCAATCTACTACTTGATCACAATTGATGTATTTGGTACTTCTACTTTAATAGTTAACTGTTTGTTGTTTCTTTTAATTGTAAAAACTTTGTTTCTTTTAATAGTAAATATTTCATTGTTTCTTTTAATTGTAAACACTTGAATCTTTTAATAGTAGATATTTTTTTATCTTTTAATAGTAAACACTTTGTTGTTACTTTTAATAGTAAACACTTGGTTCTTTATTCATAGAATGTGTGAAAGTATCTATTCTTCCCAATAAACATTTTACTGTGGTGAACGGAAGATCTTAGATTCTGTCTGAACTGCAAAGTTGTGATATTCATTACTAGGATCCGCCCCTTATCTACAGCTTTTGAATTAGTTTCTGTTGTTTCTTGAATAGTTGGTTATTTGTTCATAGAAAGTATGAGATTATACAAGTACTTGTAGTGGAGTTAAAGATGTGATTTCTATAGCCAGCCAATGTAAATTTTTTTCTTGCTTTGTAATCAAAATAATGTCTTAAAGAATAATTAAATAAGAAAACTTGACATAAAAATGAGATTTACATGGTCACCTCAATTCTCAGGTGAGAAAATATTTGCAATATTCAAAATAGAACTGTAGTGCTGTATTGATTTAAATTGCCCAATCGGCTGGGGCTGTAAAATACACAGACTGCTTCTCTGCAGAGGGGTAAGACCCCCCTAATGAGTGTCCTGGATATGACACTAAACAATCTGATGGTGAGGTTCCAGTAATGCTGGAGCTTTGGGGAATGCGGAGTACCCCTTCATTGCCATCACTCCCAGGTCCACTCTGGCCCAGAGTGGTAGTACCTGATAGGGCCCTATCTATGGGTTAAATAGAACTAACAGCATACTTATGCTAAAATGAATTGAGTAAACTGAATAGCTTGAAAAAGAAAATTTTTGACAATTAAACCGTACTTACACTTAAACTGCGTACTTATGCTTAACTGAATTATTTCAAATATAACTGTTTTTCGACATTAAAACTGTATTTACACTTAACTGAATTATTACATATAACTGCTTGAATAGTTTGAAATGGAAATGTTTTTGACAATTAAACTGTGTACTTATGCTAAACTTAACTGTTTTCAATAGAACTGATTATTTACATAAAAATGGATTTGGCGTTAAATAACCTACAAAGGTTGATATGCCATAAAACCAACCAAACCAAACCTGTATTGATTTAAAGGAAAAATCATCTCATTCGATGATGATCAATTTGGTACTCGTAATATCTATAACATTTATTGTACCCAGATTAAAATAGAGCAAGTCTACTTTTTTCTCATTGTGTCTTACCTTTTCCTTGTTTTTTTTCTTTTTATAATGATAATAATATGCACGTTTTTCATGTAAGTTTGAATGATAGCAAGTCTTCAGGACTCTTCAAAGTATTCTAGCTGATCTCAAGGGGCTAGATTCTTCCTCTGGTCTCCAGTTACCCATTTCTTTTTTAGGCATTTGGGGAGCCATTCCAAGGGCATTAACTACAAATGAAATCATTGTCACTCTGATGTTCCACAGTTTTTTCAGCTTTCTGGCAATATCCAAGTATTTGTCTATCTTTTTGCTTTCTTTTATTTTCACTGTGGTCTGCTGGAATGTCAAAATCCACAAGATGACAAATTCTTTTCTTGTTATATAATACTAAATTTGGTACTCTGGCTAGGATTGGGGGGATCCATTTTTATCTCAAGATCCCATAGAATTTTGTGTATCTTATTTTCTAGGACAAATTCTGGTTTGTGCATATACCATTTGTCAGCATGGTGAAATTTTAATCTATTGCACAATTTTCAGTGGGTTAACTTTCCCACGCAGTCATGCCTACTTTTGTATTTCTTTTGTGCTGCATTTAATTATGTGATAAACGATTTTGTCTCTGTCACCGCATAATCTACAGTTGCTATTATTTTGTGTTTTATCAAATTTTTATTTGATATAATTTGTCCTTACGGCATTATTTTGTACTGCGATCAATAGATTCAGTTTCTTTCTTGAGGTTTCCTCTTCTTAGCTCAGTATTCTTGCTGATATATACAGGATTTTTCATGAGTGATTTTCTTAGTTTATTGCTTGAAGTATCCATATAGTTGTTGTTAATGTTGATAATACAGGATGTTTATATATGAACAAAATTCTTATTTTCTAACCAAGATGTTTATGACAAAAAAAAGTCCTTTCTGTAAAGTCCTTACTGCTAAAAACAATGTTCCAATGAATTTTGTAAAATCATCTTTTTAATTCAAGAGTTATACCAACTTTGTTCCTTTTGTAAAAAGTGACTTCAGAATTTATGCTTGATTTGATCCCCCCCCAAAAAAAAAACATTATCTATTAGTTCCAGCTACTTGAGATAATATTTCAAATGAAAAATATTCTTTTGTTAAAACCATGTCATGATTCCCTACAAAAATATGTAAAGCTTATCATTAGTTAAATATTGTAATTTATCATGGAATAGCATGGATAGCTTATTCTTGGATAACATGCTAACTAGTTACAACATTCTCAATGTATCTTAGGAGTGTGTAAGTATTAAACTCACTGAGGATATGAGATTACATCAAAGTCTCTGGGTGTGTAGATTATTAAACATTTTTATAAATTAATTCTACCTTTTTTATTATTCTTTATACAATGTCAGACGTATGTGTTTTTAAAGTGGTTTAATCTAATGTGAAGTACTTCGTCTTTATTTCACATTTCCAGCTGATGATAACTTGAGTAATGGTCAGTAAATAGCAATTGAAATTAAGATGAAAAAATGATTAGTAAAAAGATAAAGAACATGACATTTTATCTATATAAATATAGTAGATATTGCTGGCTGTTAAAATTTTAACTAAAAAGGGAGGTTTTATTTCTGCCTTCACACAAGAGCAAATATAACACCAGCTGTTTTATTATGAGGGGTTCTTGTTTGAGTATATGGATAGAGGCACTCATGATGTAATGGTTATCAATAAAGGAAATGGACATGGTAAGCTGGGTGCAAATCCCGGATGAAGCTGATTATATTTCACATAGCGCTTTTACCCTTAGGAAGTATATGGATTCAACTATTCTCTCTACAGGTATGGGTATATAGTAGGGCAGACTAGGCTCTTTAAACTTGGTATGGCAACAGGTCTAGAAGGAATTAAGACCTGTTAAACACTGCTTAAAAATTCACCTTGTATCACATCCTGCTTGTGCTGAGGGGTTTGGTAAATACATATGTATAAAAGGAAAACTTTACCCAGTTCTTGTCATAAAAAAAAAAAAAAAATCAGGACAAATTATGAGCCTTGAGTGGAGGTGCTGACTTGGAGTTGGGAATTCCAATAACCAAAAACATCTATATCAGTTTTGTATCCTGTTTGACTTGAAAACAGTACAAGACTGATACCAGTCCCCAAAAGCTGGAGAAAAATGAGAAAACACTTGTAGTTGTTTTAAGTCAGTCTTTTTTTGGTGTATGGTAACAAGTGTTATTAGATAAAAACTCTTTTTCTGTTTCTATTTATTAACACAAGTGATTAGCATCGTGTGTTGATTTGATTGCTGCTGCTGCTTTTTTTCTCAAGGTTGCTAATTAAGTTTGACATTTATTTAGTAAAATGAACGGGAGAGAGAGAGAAATAGTGAGTAAATTGGGTGGGAGGGAGGAGAGTCTTAATTTTTTTTTTTTCCTGCCTCTTTACCACATCCACGAGGACAGGTTAACAAACTTCATTGATGATGATAGGTAGGACCGTTTGAATTTTTTTACACCTGACACTTAGTATTTTATTTGTTATATTCCAACACACAAAATGCAGAATTTTTGAATCAATTTTAACTTAGCATTTCCATTTGGTTGGTTTAGATCCTTAATAGTTAAGGATCATTTTTACCTGTAATTACCGAATTCTAGCCTCTGTCCCATAATAGTTGGTACATTTACTAAATCAATTTTATATGCAAATGTGACAACTACTATAACACAGAGGTATTTTATCCTTTGAATAAAACTAAACAATTTTCATTTACTCATGTTCTGATATCTTTTGAGATATAATTTCATGCATTTAACTCGTTTTTCTTTTATGTCTTCGATAAGGAATATTGTCTTGCAATATCAATCCTATAGTTTCGTTTATTTATTATATTGTAATCATGTACTAATTCACATCTGTTTACCTATAACAATGTAGCAAGGGTAACCATTGAAATAGTTCAATTCCATCAACATCCAATTAAACTATCTGGAGTATTTATCATTTTCAATCTATTACTAGATGACCTGTGTTTCCATTGTAACAGTGATTCATGATAATATTGATGCTTCTATTCCAAAAGAGTAAAGGGTCCTGATTAGTATTGCATATCTGTTATATTAAGAACTTGGATGATTAAAAAAAAACTGATTTTCAGTGTGAATGCTCACCCCCACAAATTGAGCCAGAAATTATTTTATTCTGTAAGTTAAAGAAATTCCCTACCACAAAAAATATCTTGCTATGATTTGCTGTTTTTGCTCACACACACACACACACACACTTGAATAAACAAGTTTTAAAAAGGTTTTTTCTAAAAATCAAAAAAATCAGCCAGTAGAGCATGATAAATTGTTCACTCACCTCTCTGTGGCTGCCCATGACAGTCTGTTTCATGTATTTTTTGTGGGGTGGGGAGATAAAATACAATTGTCTTATATATATTAGTAATTTACTAGATTGTTATTTTAAAGAAGTGGATCTTTGTCTTGTTTTTGTTTATTTGATCTGTTAGGAATGTTCAATTAAAAACAACAACAAAAAAAAACTCATTTTATTCAGTTTCAGTGTTATGTACTTAACTTATCTTTGTGGATTTGAAGATTTTGTGATATAAAATCATAGTAAAGATGCATGTTACTTGTCATACCAGCAATGAACTTGAGCAGTTCTGTAATGGGTGACCATTTACTAACATCAGCTATTGTTAGCAATATGAGGCCTATATCCTAGACTAAGTAAAACAAAGTAAATAACAATATAAAAATGATAACAGTTATATGAAATCTTTGAGTGGAGTACAGCTTTCATCAGAAACTAGAGAATAACAACTAAAAAGTTTTTTGTTTTTAGCAAACATTTGCTGTAGTTTTTTTGTAAGATGATTTTCTTTTCTTAATTGTTGTTGTTTATCACTTCAGCTTATCTGAGCTGTTGTTTTGTGGTTGTTTATATAAGTAAAGTAAGTTGGCTGACTGTACTTGAGGGTGACCCAAAGGCTCCCTTTTCAATAGCTTCTACAACAAGGTGTAGGTGAGGGCACTACTCCTTTCTCTGGATTGTTTCACTTACCCTTGATCTGTACCTTTATAATGCAGAATGTTAAGCAAGGAGGTATCAAGTACCATTTTCTGAGTCTTTGGTATGATTTGACCTGGGATTGAACCCTGATCTCCTGGACCATTGGTGAACACTCTAAACATTATGCCAATGAGCCACAATTCTGTTTATGGCGATGGGGTTGAGTATTTATCCTGCTCTACTGACCACTATAATGTACTGATTGAGCTGACAGAGGTTCACAGTTGGAAGAAAATGAAACTTAACCATATTTACCGAACCCTCTGCATGAGCAAGATGTGACACAAGGTCAATTTTTTTAGCAGAGTACGGTTTGAATTCAGAGTTTTCCTTTTCCTTCCCAAATCAAGGTCAAAAAGCTAAACCTGCCCTATTATTTACCCATAGTTGCAGAGAAAATAGCTAGATGCATATCTTTCTCAAGGTTATTAGCGCTATGTGAAATGTTAACAACCTAACCATATAAGTTTATTATTTGTTTCCCCTCTTATTAGTTTGGCAAACTATTAGTAACTTAATGTCTGAGCCTCACAATTAAGGCGTTAATTAATATCAACAGTAATTATCTAAATACATAGAACATATCTAAAACTAATTTATAAAAGAATTTCACATTATATACTTATAAGTTGAATGGTTCTTTTTTATATTTTGCTTTTTTTTATTATCCTATTTAATGAGAAGAATGTCATATTACATGATTTTACATAATTGATTTTTAGCAGCATGTCAACTTGTCTTGGGTTATTTTATGCCTAGAGGTTAAGGAATTGTGTACATTATGTTTATATCTACATTTTTGTGTATTTTTTTTCTCTCAGATTTAAAAAAAAAATATTTTGTATCAACTGGTAAAATTCTCTGGGATAGTTTTTTTTTAATAATTACTTTATATAGTACTGATCATCTTTTATATTTATAATTTTTGGTATACTTTATTTCTCTCAAAATAAATATGTAATCCATGTCAACATTTTAAAATAGGTCCATCATATTGTTTATGTTGAAAAGAATGTTTAATGAGAGCTTAATTTCCACATAATTTTACACTTATATCATTCATACTGTTTATTGTTGCATTGAAAGCAATTTGATATTTTTATTTTATTAAAGACTGGATAGTGTCTTCTCTTTTCCAAAGGATTGGATATTTTTTAATTATGTATATAAATATGTATTGTAATTTTGAAAGCCTTCAGATATGTATATACAAAGATTTATTAACATGTATTTTAGTGTGTATAAAATTGGGAATATATCCTTTTTCAGATACGTTTCAATGCGTTTATTTTTAAGTTATGGAAATAAAAAAGAATATATTTTATGAGTTTGGTTTTGAGTTGTTGTATGAAATGTAATTGGACCTAAAATAGGCTGACTGTATCTCTTGCAAAGGAGTAGTTATTTACTCAGCTTAGTAGTAGCACAGGGCAAAAGTTAGCAGTACCCTGGGAGAATCTCCTGCAAAGGGGTAAGACCAAATGGTGTCTTGAGTATAACATTAAACTGCATTTGGTTGTGAGGTTCCAGTTTTGGAGCTCTAAGGAGTTGGAGTCACTCCATTGTTGCCATTGCACCCAGACACTGACCCAAGTGGTAGGAACTGTTAAAATTCAATCTATAAATGAAAATTATTAGTATGAGATTAGAATACTTGAAACCTTATAACTGTATGTAAATTGTTTGTATTAAGAATGGTTACTTGAAGCTATAAGTGTTTATAAAAGATTATTATTATTAGTTATTTGAAACCATATAATTTGATTGAAATTGTAGAAACCATATAGTTGTAAGCTAATTATTAGTATTAGATTGGAATATTTAAATCTTGGAGCCTGTTTGACAAGTATACTGGTGGTACTTTTATTTTCCTTTGTGCCACGGCACTGGCTTATCTGTGTGGAGGATTGATATACAAAAAGAAACCCAACCTGTGTGTTGATCAAGGTCTAACAGAAATGGGTAAATTTTGTTTCAGCAACTCGAGATTCAAAGGGTTAATACCATAGAACTGTGTAAAAATGATTTCTATCAAAAAGAGTTAGTTGAAGTCATAAGGAGGCATGATTAGTGTAACTGTTGTCATAGGAAATGGAATTTGTTACCTGAGTTTAAATCCTGGATAAGGCTGATTTGCATTTTCACTTTGTGTTGATGCTCTTGTTAAAGGTATGAATTCAGCTAGGAGTAAATAGTAGGGTAGACTAAGCTTTTTTTTTTGGGCCTTGGTAAGGCAAACAGTTTAGGAGAGGGAAAACTTTAAATTCAAACCAGCTTTACTCTGCTTAAAAACTGACTTAGTGTTGCATCCTTCTCAGAGTGGAAGAATTGGATAAATACCCTCCTGAATTAATTCTTTACGAATGGTTATTATCATTAGTTACTTGAAACCATATTATCGAATTCTGCATTAAATAGATCAACAAGGATTGGCAACACCAACCAACCAACTAACTCTTTTAGTTTATGAATTTTAAGAATAAGCATTGTCATTATTTAAAAAAAAGTTTATATTCATCTGATTTTTTTTTTCCAAATTTTATTTATTTATTCTTTGAAATCACAATTCTGGTTATTAAGCAAGCAAACTGTCAGAGATAAAGTATTTGAGTTGAATCCCATCAAAGATTTCATATTTATCTTTCATTCTTTCAGCATATTTGATGGATATAGAATGATATAATTATTGCAATTAAAATAAGTCCACACGCATAGCAAAAATAAAATGAAAGAAAAAGTAATAAGAAATAAGTTTTGACTTATTCTTTAAGGTTTTGAAACTAAGTCATTCATTTCATTATCTAAGAAAAAATTTTTCTGAAAATAATTCATTTTTCTTTTGTAGTTCAAATCAAAGGTAGTCCAAAAAATATATATTAGATTTAGCCCTTAGAACCCTGAAAGGCCTCTCAAGACCTTAGACCTCTTCACTTTGAGGGGTTCCTGGGTTGAAAAATAGCTGAAAATGTAAAATGTTGTAATCTGTTATTCAACTGAATTATATATAAAATTGCAGCATATTATCGGCAATAGTAATGTAGAAGTAAGTAATCTACAACCAGAATTTCATCCACTTGGGTTTATGTGCTCTATGTTACTCACAAATATAGCCTGCTTGGGTACAAAGGGTTAAACTTATTTTCTTTCTGGATAAATGCACAAATGCCCTGTTATCTTTCTCTTGCCCTTTGAAAGTTGAATCAGAATAACTACAGATAATTGTTTCATTTATTTTTTTTCCTAATCCATAATAGGATCAAAGAAAATAACTTTATTTTCATCTTTTGTTTTTAGAATTTGTCAAGGTTTTTTTTTCTACTTCCTCTCAATAAATATTAATTATGTGAAATGTTTTTTTAAGAAAAGTTTTGTTTGCTAAAAATATCTTGAATTTGCAGTAGATTTTATTTTTAATGTAGAGACACACCTAACTAAAAATAAATTTTGAGTAAATGAAACAGTTGCATGACTGAAGTAGCTGACTTAATTTATTTTGTAATGTTTTAACCAGTGGTTCCTAACCAGGGGGTAATTTGGCCCACATATTGGCAGATCTAAACTATTGGAATATTGATCTTACTACAATTTTACAAGACACCTTTTGAATCAAGTAATATTGGGGAGAGTGAGGTGGAGAAGTGACATTCTGAAATGTGGTGGAAAAGCTGCCTGGGAAAAACGATTGAGAACTAGTTGTTTTAACCTTTTAACTCTACTGACTCACAGTTTCAACAGTGTATATTTAATATCATCATTGATTTTTATTAGTTATAAAATTAGAAAACGTTTTTAATTTTCATATGTAAATGTTTATTTTCATTGTTTGTGACTATTAAAAACAGAATGGAAATAAGGTAATTTTAATATTCTTAGATGTATAACATAAAATTTATATTTAGTCTCGATTAAAAGCACTGTAAGGGTAACCTAAAGATAAACTTTTTAGACCTTATTTTTCCAATGCTGGTGTCATTAAGGAACAAAAACTATAAGGTGTAAAAAAAGTTTGGTTTTGGGTTACATTTACTGTGCTTTTAAAATGGGTAAATTAAGGATATTTTTTGCTATTGTCTGTCAGATTTTTTTGTTCTATTTTCTATAAGAAATATCTATCATACAGGAAAGTGACATGGTTTGTGTGGTGAGTAAATATATCAATAAATCTGTATCTTAAAGTTAGAGTGGGGAAAGCAATATTTATTTTATGCAAGATATATATTTTATTTTTGGAGGTGCCCATGGTATAATGGTTATCATCGTAGGAAATGGACATGGTGACACGAGTTCAAATCCTGGATGAGGCTGATTGCATTTCACATAGCACTAATACCCTTGGGAAAGGTATGAATCCAATTATTCTCTCTCCAACTATGGGTAAATAGTAGGATATACTAGGGTCTTCAGCCTTGGTGAGGCAACTAGCCTAGGAGAAGGAAAACTCTGAATTGAAACCTGTTAAACTCTGCTTAAAAATTGACCTTGTGCCATATCCTGCCCGAGCAGAGGGGTTGGTAAATATATATTTTTCAACTTAATTATCTTCCTTGTCAATATTCTTCAAACAGATCACATAATATACTGTCAGCTGGGACTGTAGAATACACTGATTGCATCTCTGCAGAGGGGTAAGATCCCCCCCCTCTGCAACGTATGTCCTGGAATCATTTAACTGTGTGTAAACAAATGACTGATGTTTGTGATACATAGCAATATTTAGAACTTATCTGACTTTGTTGACTTATGATTACAAATCATATATATACTGGATTTGGTAGCAAATAACCTTCAATGGTTGATATGCCATAAAACCAAACCAAACAATATACAGTGACATTTCAAAACAAAATTCAGCCTAAGAACTTTGTCAGGCTTCATTACCATTATTCCTTGGGCCACTCTGACCTAGAATGGTCGAACCTGTTAGGATCCCATCTATTCATCAAATAGATCTGTTTAAAAATTATTTGTATTGATTAGGAATACTTGATGCCATGAATTATTTGTATTAAGAATTGTTACTTGAAGCTGTAATTGTTAACTATGCATTAATATTTGTTATTTGAACCTATATAACTGTGTTCAAAGTGAGAGATTGTGGTGTTTCTACATTGTTTATCTTTTTTATTTATTTATTTTTCTTTTTAGATTTTATTTGTGACAAGTCACTTGCTTGGTTCCTTACCCATCCTTGCTCTGGGTTAAATAGTACCTCTTCTGTGTCTTTCTAGAAGGATGGCTTTGGCATTAAATACCCCATAAAGGTTAATAGGCCATTAAACAAAGAAACCAATCTGATTGTTTGGATAGGAGACATAAGATTATTTGTAATAGTCGGAAAATGCATTCTCCTCTTATAGGTGTTTAATAATGTATGTATACATCATGTCATTTTTATAGTTTATTATTAATATAATACTGTGTACAAAAGCAGTATGTGTGAGTGAAATCTGTTTTTCTTGCTTTTCTTTTTCTGACAGGGTCTCCTTTATTGCAGATAAGTTCATATTAATCTAATCCAGCATTTAGCAAAACTTAGTTCTATTTTTAAATCTGGTACTTTTTTTTTCTTATTCATTTGTGTAAAATAAGATGGAAGAGATGAAAACTATGGAATATTTTTGATGATCATTTTATGATTTATAGTGTAAAATACTTGGGTACTCAGTGCAGATGACCTTGGTGTTAAATATCTGCTTGATATCTGAGATGCTAAAGGTGAAAAGGTGAAATCATTTCTGGTGTGAAGGTCTGAGAATAAAATAGACTAGTGGGTGGAATTAGGAGTGGATGTTCTCACCCTGATTAATTATATCATATGATGGAAGATGGGAGTTTTGTATTAAAAGATTGGAATTGAAATGAGTGGCTTGGAGCTTTAGCCCTTTCTTAGTTTGTTTGGGCTACTATACAAAAGATGTCATGAGAACTTTCTTTTTTTTTCTTTAATGACTGTATCAAAAGAAAGTCCCCAATCAAAACGGTTAGTTTAAAAATGAAGATCTGAATAAAAGTGGAAACTTATAAGGATATAAATGCAAGTTGGTTAACTTCTTTCACGACCACACTAAGCCATCCCATCAATCCACACATTTGACAATATAGCAATAGTTATAGGAGTTTGAAAATTAAGAAGCTTCATACTGTATAAATAAATTCAAACTTTGAGTTCAAGAAACTTATAGCAATATTTGGTGATTTATGCATTTGTATTTTCTTAGTAGCTTAACTGTTGACGCATGTGTCTTGTTAATATTTACCTGTGCCTCCCGCCCAGCAGGATTTGACACAAGGTCTTTTTCATTAGGTGAGGGAGAGGTCACACTCAAGTCATGACTCTTGCACTGCTGGTCATTGGTTCACTTGACCCAAAAGGTAGGTGCAATGTGAACTCTGCTAGTCATTGCTAAGTCTCCCAGCATGAAGCCAAGTGACCTTGCTGGTCATAGATTCACTAGACCCAAAGGTTTAGTGCAATGTGAATCTATGCTTGTCATTGTTTGGCAACCTGGCACAAATGCCAAGTGCCCTGGTGCTAGACCAGAACAGTAAATTAATACTGGTGGCCTTTGCTGTCTCTTGTAGTATACATAAATGAAATTGTGAAGGTACTTTTCTTGGCATTTGTGTCTTCCTTCTTAGAAAGCTGGGTTAGACTATCCCACTTATTGTGCTGCAGGGTGGTCTTATACAGAATACAATACTCTATAGATGCTTAAGTTAGCTTTGTCCAGCACAAAATTATTAGTTTTGAGCATCTAGTGAAGATTGGCTTAAAATATCATCGGTCTGCAAAACAAACTTGTTAACCACTTCTCTATGATCAAGTATTAATTAGTTTAAATTCGTAAATTGGTAAACCTGAAAATGAAAAGCTTTTTTGATTTTAAATTAGATATTCACTATAAGTCTTATTTGTTATCAGCAATAAAAAATTTGACCTCTTGGCTACCAGTCCTGTGATCTTTCTCTAAGCAGTCTTCTCTAAATACTGAACATTTATGGCTTTCATCTGCCTCTACAAACTCATATCAGTAAATGTTGAGTTTGCTTCATGACTGAGAGAGTCAAAAATATTTCTCACTGTTTGTAACTCGGTGTTCAAGCCCAGGTTAAAAAACTCCTCAAAAAAACTATAATTTTAAAAGCTGAATTTCAAGGCAGATAGGTTCTCTTCACTCAGAAGATTACAGTACAATTTTCTGTTTCTATATCTTACTATTTGACCTTGTAAAATTTAGTAAATATTGATACCAGCATCTCCATAATGGAATACAGAAGGAAAATCAACAAATATTTTATTCGTGAATTTTCATTTTGTTCTACTTAAGTTTTTATCTGATAACCTTCAACTTAGTTTGCATTCTACTTTTTTATGCCCTGCCTCTGTTAATTCTTTTTACCTGTAATAATAGCTTTATAATCCAAGTGTTTCATGTCATGGAGACTTAATCTCTTCTTACCTGGATAATTGTCATACTATCCAAGGTCAGTAGTTATACAATGCCTCTGTATTATGGGATATTCTTGCTCTTATATCTTGCCCTCCCCACAGTGCTTTTAGTTTATTTATTTAAAAAAAATTTTTTTTTACTCTTTCAGTCTGTACCTTCATCTTCATCCTCAAAATTTCTAAGTTTACTTCAAAATTCAAGACTTTCCTAAAGTCTGTAAGACACGAGTATAAATGAGTCTGAACCTGCCCCATTAGTTCATAATGTGTTGGAAGAAAGTTTGAGATCTCTTTTCCCTAGACTGGTTGCTTCAACAAGACTACTGCCTTGTAGATGGGGCTGTATCCCTTGCAGAGGAGTAAGACATCACCACCCTAAAAGTAGTGTTCTGGGTATGGCTCTAAACTACATTTGATGGGAAGGTTCAAGTTCAGGGGAGTGCGGAGTATCCCTTCATTGCTATCACTCCCAGGTCCACTCTGATCCAGAATCCCATTTATAGGTCAAATAAATCTGTTTGAAAATGATTGTATTTGATAGGAATACATGATAGCATTATTTGTATTAAGTTTGATACTTGAAATGATTATTGTTTATTAGTTAGTTGAAACCATATAATTGCTTGCAAACAAATGATTGATTAAATATATTTACCTGAAACCATATAACTGTGTATAGATTATTTGTAATAGATTGGACTACTTGAAATCATGCAGCTGTGCAAATTATTTTTATTAGATAGGAATACTTACCTGTTTACAAAAAAAAACATCTTAAACATTTACACAAAAAAATGTAGATATAAATGTATAATGTATCTGGTTTCCTCAACATCTAAGCATAGGATAACCCATATGATTTGATATGTCATTAAAATCAATCTAGTTGGAACATTTTTCATTCACTTTTTGTGTGTGGTTGTGTTTGTCTTTTGTGTGTGTGTGTGTGTGTATATATATATATAATGTTGTGTGTCTGTCTTTAGTCTGTTCACAGAAATTACTCATTCAAAGTGATTTGGGAGAATAACAGAACACTAAGATTTATCAGTTTCTTAGAAAGTTTGTTCTTCTGTTGATTGATGAAACTTTTACAAATATTTTTGTGAGTTGTAAATATCTTTCTGTTAAATTATAGATTTTAAGCTTGATTTACAACTCTGAATGCAGCTGTAAACCTAAGATGTATTGGCTGTATTCATCATCATCATCATATCGCGCTGGTAGCACGGATATCCCTGACCCTCTCTCGCCACTCCTCCCTATCGTTCATCGCCCTAGGTAGGTCTTCAGGACAACATCCTGTATCCTCACATAGCTGCTGAATGTACGTTCGAGCTGGTCGTCCTGCTTTTGCGCGGCCATGTGTGGGGATCCATAAGATACATCTCTTATGAGTTCATCTCTGCTTCTCCAGCAGTGTCCTGCATGTCTGGTTCGTCTAACTTGAATAGTTTTCGTGATAGGGGGCTGGTGGCCGTACAGTTGGTGTCTTGTGGGGTGTTGCTGCCAGGACTTGTTCAGGATTGCACGCAGCATTCTTGTGTAATTGCCATCTAGCTTCTTCTCCAGTCGTTTTGTTAGCGTCCATGTAGTGCATCCATATAGCAGTATCGATGTGACCGCTGCCTGGAAGAAACTGCGTTTCATTTTATCGGTTAGGTCTGATTTCCATATAATCGATAGCCTATTGATAGCTGTCCATGCTTTCGTTAACCTCGTTTCGATGTCCTTTTCGGTTGATTTGACGCTGCTTCCTAGGTACGTGAATTTGTCTACTAGTTTAAGTGGGGTTCCTTCTAGAGTGGAGATGTCCCCCGTTTGGTTATAGCACATATATTCCGTTTTGTGTGCATTAACATAGAGGCCTATGCTTGCTGCTGCTCGTTCCAAACTATGCAGAAGTGTTTCGGCTTGGTCAGGTGTATTTGCCAGTATCGCTATGTCATCGGCATAGTCAGCATCGGTAATTGTTGTTGCGGGGTATCTTCTGCTTCTTTTCTTCGACAGTTTGAAGCCATTCTCTTTGATTTTGTCAATCGATGTTCTAAGTACGTAGTCTAGACAAATGATGAAGAGGTACGGGGCCAGCGTGTCCCCTTGTAGTACTCCTGCTACAATGTCAAAGTATTCTGTGTCTCCATCCGGTGATCGTACTTTTACTTTAGTGTTTCTATAGAGAATCGTTATTGCCGCTACGGTTTCTTTAGGTATGCTGTACGCTAGTAGGATTTGTTCCATCTTTCCTCTGTGAATGGAGTCGAAAGCCTTGGTAAAGTCGACAAATATTAATGTCGCTTGTAGGTTCTTTGCCCGTACACCTTCAAGGATTCTGCGGATGGTTAATATTTGTGAGGTCGTGGATCTATTTCTTCGGAAGCCATTTTGGTTTTTTCTAAGTATGTTGTCGATTTTGGGTTCTATCGGTTTCGTAGTAGGGCATTGTAGATTTTGGCAGCTATGGATGTAAGTGTTATGCCTCGGTAGTTTTTGGCTAATCCGAGGTCCCCCTTTTTAGGGAAGGGGAGTATGCATCCCTTCATCCATCTATCTATCGGATTTTGATTGTATACTGCGTTGCAGTGTCGGAGCAGTATGTTGTCGAATTGTCTGGTCTTCCATACTTCCGGGGGAATTTCGTCCAGCTGTATTGGCTGTATTAATAATGACTAAATTGACTTGGCTACTAATTCGAAATAATGACTATCAAACTACTTTTGGTTCTGCTATCAACATGTTCTTGGTGGTTAGTATTTTTGTAAAGTAACAAGTTTGTTTTTTGAATTTTAATGGGAGGGTTTGGCATAATGTGATCTGTAAAGTATGATTGGTTGAATTTGATGGTTGATTAAACAGGTAACTAAAGCTGAACAACATCACTTTGGAGTGTTGACAAGAAAGTTTCTTGACATAAACATTATTTTTTATCAGAAAAGCTTTTTTTCCTGTTATTTTGTCAATATTATCTTAAAACTTGTATTGATTAGTCAGAAGAAAAATGTCTTAATTTACTATGAAAGACAAAATTTAGACATTTTAAAAGGAGTGTGATCTTACCTCAAAAGTATTCAGTTTGCTTAAGAGAGAAAACAAGAATTACCAAAAAAAAAAACCCATTACTGCAGCAATTAATTTCACTATGTTGTATAGTGTTAATAAATTATAATTTTGGTATACCAGAAAAAAATCATTGTTAGACTTCATCAGAAGAAATAATATAGAATCTTGTGTGTGTGTGTATAGTGGAATTATTGAGAGTAAATACAAGAAAAACTTTGGTTCTCATTTTTAAACCCTCATAACTCATTAATCCTAAAATTCAGTTTTTCAGACTTATATCCACATGTAAAGCAAAACAAAATGTAATTTGCTCTATATATAAAGTGTGCTCAATATCTGTTACAATGCATATGTTGATCTAAACATAGCATAAACAGTCAGTGACTCAGTTTCTTGACTATGCAATTATCAGAACATCAATATTAACTCTTTGTCTGATAATGAAAGTAATAAGAAACTGAATGTCATTAAGTGCCATTGATTCAGTGTTAGGTTTTTGAGATGAGAGGTAAGTGACCATACAGGTACTGTTTTTTTTGGTTTGGTTTGGTTTCTTTGTTTAATGGCATATCAACTCTTTTTAGGTTATTTAATGCCAAAGCCATTCTCCTAGAAGAACAGTAGTGGTACTATTTAACCCATAGCTGGGAGGATAAGGGGGTTCATACCTTTCCCAAGGGTATTTGCCCGAAAGTGAACGTAATAGAGTGACTGGAGTACGAACTCGCGTACTACGATTCTGCCGTCCATCGCTTTAAACCACGAGGACACCCCCTGTTTTTTTTTTTTTTTTTTTTTTTTTTTTTGGGGTGTTGCTTCCAGGATTTGTTTAAAACATATTACCATGATGTGTGTGTGTATGTATGTATGTATATATATATATATATATATATATATATATATATATATATATATCTCTTTAAGTACCCTCCCAAACTTTCCGATTAGTCAATTTGATTTTTTTTTTTTCTATTTCGTCTGAAGAAGTCAATAGAAATATTTTTTGTATTACTGATTCTTGAAATTTGATTAAATTCTTTACATGTACAAATGAAATTATATGTATTCATTAATTTGATTTGCATAAATGAGAGATTTACATCAAGTCTATTTCTAGTGAAATGATCATGAATTTCATTATGAGTTCTAATACAGCTACACAAATAAGTGCTTTATGACACTGTGAAGCAATCTCCGGTCATATTTAAAAATCTCATATTTTTTTAAAAGGCACTTAAATGGTCATGTATAAGTGGAAAGTAAAATAAATTTAACTTTTGTAATTTTTGAATTTTGTTTTGTATTTTATGAAGCTGCTCACAGAACAGTTTTTATTGTAGAAATATAAAATCAGCAACTCTAGTTCAAGTCCTGGACAGACTTCTTGTGTTTCACTTTGCACTGATGCCTTCGGAAAGGGCATACATTCATTTGTTCTCTTCCAGTTATTGGTAACTTGTTGGGCGGAGTAGTTTTTCTACCTTTTGGTTAGTCAACAAATCTAGAAGAAGGAAAGCTCTGAATTCAAACCAACCGTACTCTGCTTAAAAATTGATCATGTATCATATCTGCTTGGAGAGGTTGGGTAAATGCATTGATCACTTAAGAGGTGCTCATAGTGTAGTAGTTATTGTTGTTGGAAATGGACATGGTGACCCAAGTTCAAATCTTGGACAAGACTGTTTGCATTTTACATAGTGCTAATTCACTTGGGAAAGCTATGAATCCAACTATTCTCCTTCCAGCTATGGGTAAATAGTAGTACAGACTGAGTGCTTTAACTTTGGTATGACAACCAATCTAGGAGAATGAAAACTCTGAATTTAAATCTTTTAAACTCCACTTCAAAATTGATGTGTCACGTCCTGCTTGTGTGGAGGGGTTAGGTAAATACATAGATCAATTAAGAGAAAGAATACATGCCCATTCTTGCGAAGTATATACTAACTGAAGTAATGAGCATATATACCACAGATTACCTGTTGTTGTCCGGGTATATATAGTGTACAAATTCATTGTGTTTGTAAATTTTATTAAGCAGGAACTGTGAGCTAACCTAAAAAAATCTTTGGAATAAATATAACAATATTTTAATTATAAGATTGTAAATTTGACTTGTGGCATAACAATTTTAGTTGTTGGGAGTGGATTTGGCTACCTGAGTTCAAATAACGAATGAGGCTGTAATACTAATACTCTTGGGAAAGGTATGAATCCTGCTACTCTCCTCCTACCAGCTATTGTCTTAAATTAGAATTCTTAGATGAAAAACTCTTAATTTTTTTTTTTTTTTTTTTTTTTTAAACTCGTATTTTCTTCATCTTGTTGCTTTTCATCATGCCATTTGACAGATAATATTCATTATAGGAAGTTGTGAGAAAAGACTTTCCAAAAATTTATCTTGATTCAAATAATGAATACATGGAGTTGAAAATTTAGTTTTGATATTTTCCTGGTTCAATAGATTACTGGTGACCTTAACCTTGTTGGTTAAAACAATTATAGAGAGAAAGATAGATTAAATGTCTCTGTGTTTAAATTGCAAGATTCTACTCCAACCTCTTACCTCCCTTTTCTTCAAAGCTACTTGGTTCTTTTTTTTTTTTTTTGGTGGGTGGAAGGTCTGAAATGCTCAGCTGGAGATTTAAACAGATGGACTCTGAAGAAAATAACTTCGACACTAGTTCAACTGACCTAACGTTTTTTTTTTTCTTTTTGTTTCCAATTTCTACTTTGGTGGAAATCAACATGTGCACATGTGGTTTCTCGGGGGGGGGGGAGAAAAAAAAGTGAAAATGGTTTCAGGTAAATAATTATGTGTTGGGATGTATGTGTGTATGCAGAAGGGGAATTTTTTCTCTAGTGAGTTTGTGTTTAATCAGAAGCACCAACAACTGGAATAAAGTTTGTCTCAATTTTCAAGATGAAGAATTATCTTTACTCACATTACTTGCCTATATTACATATGAGTTGTAAAAATGATTATTATTAAAGATGACTGATTTAAAGTTGCTTTTTTTAAAGTTTAGGGTAATTAAGTCAGTATATGAGTGGGTAGAGTGTTTTCCAATGGCTCGGGAGATTGGGGTTCAATCCCAGGTCGAGTCATACCAAAGGTTCAAAAAAGGGTACTTGATGCCTCCTTGCTTAACACTCAGCATTATAAGGTACTGTTCAAGGACAAGTAGAGTAATCCAGGGAAAGGAGTAGCGCCCTCTCCTACACCTTGGTGTAGTAGCTAATGAAAAGGGAGACATCAGGTCATCCTCGACTATGGTCGCCAACTTTTTTATGAATAGGAAAAGTATGGACTGCTATTGACAGGCTATCAATCATATCGAAATCTGATATCTCTGATAAAATAACACTGGAATTCTTCCGAACTATAGTCCTGTCAGTATTATTGTAAAGTTGCACCACGTGGACTTTAATGAAAGACTTGGAAAAAAAGCTAGATGGGAACTACCCAAGAATGCTGTGCTGTCTTGAACGAGTCCGGGAAGCAGCACCCCACAAAACAGTAACTATACAGCCACTTATCTCTTATTTCACAAACTATCCAAGTAAGATAAATAAGACATGCTGGGCTCTGCTAGTGAAGTAAGGGCAAATTTGTTAGTGATGTTCTCTTGTGGATTTCTAAAGAGGGACACACCTGTAAAAACTTACATCAGTTCTAAAGGGACATTGATGTCACATAGAAGACCTGCCAAGAGCAATGGTTGATATGCATGGATGGCAAGAAAGTCAAGGGAATCTGTGCTATCAGTACAACTTGATGATGATTCATAAGCTGTACTTACCTGTATTACATATGGGTTGTAAGATGATCATTATTAGAAGTAAAGGATGAAGAGTCGCTTTTATCGAAGTTTAGAAGAATTATTTGTATTTAAAGAATGTTTAATATGTTTTAATTATTAAGTGTGGGTTTCTACTTTGTTTACATCAAATGTGGTTAGATGGCTTCAGGTTTGTTGCAAGATTCTAGATAGCCTCAAAATCAAGAAATTAATGAATATTTTATTATTTTTCAGATTTGGATCGGTACAATTAACTTAGATTTTTAAAAAAATTGTTTATTTTTATTTATTTATTTATTTTTAAAAAGGCCAGGTGGCCATTGAGATCAAAAGAATTTTCTGGCTGTTACAGTCTGTGTACACACACGCACATATATAACTGTCACTCTCTCTTAATGATTACCAAGAGAGTGGGTAAGCACTGTTAGGACACCCTTTTGGAGGGCGACAATAAGACAGAGAGTGAGAGACAGATCTCATTTAAAAATCAATCTGAACTGGAAATCCAAATAGTTTAAAACCTTTGTAAACATGACTCAAATGGTTCCTGAAAATGTGATTGAAATCTTCAGAAGAATAAGGGAGTCTTGGGTGTACAGATGGATGTTTGGTGAATTATACAATTATATACTCCTGTGTTCAAATGAATGTCCTTATCTCAATTGTTATGGTTACATTTTTTGCCATTGTACCTGCTGTTCTTGAAATGTCAAACCTAACTTTTTATGCAATCCACAGCGGTAGACCCTTCTCTTTCAGCTGTCTTAGCTAGGGGATTTTGTATTCATTCATTTGTAATTTATCTTTGTGACACTGCTTTTGCCTGTCCCACTGACTTATAGATTTCACATCCTAGCTTAGATTGACCTCATGATTATCAGATAAACTGTATATGATGTGGGATCAAGATGTACAGAGACTAACACTTCAAAATTTTTAAATATAAAATTTGAATGAAAATGTGTAAATAGTTGAGCAATTTACATAATAAAGTGATGATATCTTGACATTGAAGTGAAGTTTAAACTAGTCAGTGTCAATTTGAGAGAGAAGGCAGGCATGAAAAAGAAACTAGTCTTCAAGCAGTTTGAATATGAGTTTTTGGTGAAATACATGATTGTACATATTCACAAAAATGAGTTCTATGCAACTTTTTCTTGTTTCCTAAACAGAAAATTCATCTCAAGGGTAAGATCTGAATAGAAGAATGTGAAAAGAAATCTGATGATGTAGCTTCATATAAAAAAGTTTTAAAGGTGCTTTTATAAATGGAAAACTCAGTGGAATGAGTGTTTTAAAAGTAAAGGAAACTGTTTTGATGAAAGTTAATGTTTCTTTCATTATTCATTCCTTTCTTGGTAAATACAGCTCCAGTCTCATTACTTTTTAAATGCACCTTGAATATTAAACTGTTATTTTTATCCACTTGTTCATTGTAGGACTCTCAGGTGATTAATTTCTTTTCTGGTTAAAAGTTTCCTGTATGGCATTCAGTTCTATGCTCGGCTAGTTTTGTATGATATAATTTCTGCTGAACAAGTTTCCTTATGATAACTTTTAGTTTTAAGGTATTAATAACAAAAATGATTTTTTTACCACACCCCTCCCTACATACTCAAGGCCTTTCATTCAGCCATAATCATAAGCTTTTTCTAAAGCTCAAAGGATGGAGTCCCTGTGGTGTAGTGGTTATCATGCAGTGTTGCAACATCATAGTAAAGCTCAAGGCAATATAAAACAGAGATCAAATCTTACTCTTCTTGTCTACAACCTACCCTGTTCGTGGGTGCTTAAAATGCACTGACTGCGATCCCTGAAACATGAGGGTAAGAATCCTTCTACTCAAAATGGTATCTTGGGTATGACACTAAACTGCATCTGATATTGAGGTTCTAGCTCTGGAGAGTGTGGAGTATCCCTTTGTTACCATTATTTTCAGTTTTACTCTGGCATGGAGAGATAGTACCTGTTTCATAGTCCCATCTATGAGTCAAATAGATTTGTTTAAAAATTCTTGCAAAGGAAAATTTGATCTTATAGAACTGTGCAGAAAACCTTTAGGAAACAGCTACATAAAAAATGTAAATATAAATGTATAAATAGTAAGTAAAGTTAACGACTGTAGTTGAGGGTGACCAAGAAGGCTCCCTTTTCAATAGCTACTACACAAGGTGTAGGGAGGGGCGCTACTACTTTCCCCTGGATTGCTCCACTTTACCCTTGATACATACCTTATGTTGCTGAGTGTTAAGCAAGGAGGTATCAAGTACCATTTTTAAAGTCTTTGGTATGACGCAACTTGGGATTGAACCCAGGTCTTCCAGACCATTAGCAAACACTTGACCCAAACGTACATGATTCCTTAACTTCTAGGCATAAAAGGCCCCCAATGGGTCAACATGGCATTAAAATCAATCAGTCTTTTCTATGATCGAAAAATGGAAAAACTTCTGTTTAGTAGTTACTGTAAGGTGCTTCTGTTAACTGTTCTATTGTGACCATTTAGTAATAGAAGTAGCCAAGTCCTGTTGACAGACTTAGTAAAACAACAGACCACTTGTGGTGTATTATTGAACTTTCTACTCAATAAGTTTTACTTTTAACAAATTGACCATAGTTAATATTAAGGTTATATTATGGAATCTTTTGACTCATTACTTTAAAAATACTCTTTGAAGAGAGTAAAGGAATTTTTTTCTTTCTGTATTTCTTTTGGTGTTACCAGGGGAACCTATGTTACTCTGAAGTAATATTTTCCTGAAGTGTCTGCTTTTTTTAATCTTTAACATAATGGTTTGTAAATTAGACTAGCAAATCATTATTAGTGAGCTCAATTCTTACTGGGTACCCCACATTTCTGGGCTTGAGCCAAATTAAGTAAAAATTTAGTGAATATCAACTGTTTTGTTGTAAAACAGGGAGTTTTAGAAAAATTGATATTATTTTGTAATCTAATAACTGGACTAATTCTTGTTCAAATAAACCCAAATTTTAACGTGTAGAAAGAACTCAGATTCTATTTTTAATGTTTAAATGCTTTTTCTTTTCCAGTGAATGTCATTTCATGGAGCTTAACATACACTGACTGCATCCCCTGAAACCGAGGGGGGTGTGGCTAAGAATCCTTCTACTCAAAATGGTATCTTGGGTATGAAAACAACAAAAAAAGCAAAACATTATCATTTTAAATTGTTCTTGTTAAAATTTGAGATCATTTGAATGAGAATTAGTTATTAGATTACCAAATTACACCATTTTTTTCTGAAACACCCTACACAAGTCAATAAATAAACCTGGGCATTGCCAGGTGATGCCTTTTTGTATTTTTGTCTTTTTAGAAGAACATCTTCATGTTGGTAAATAAGATTTTTGTTTAGGATTTTGTTTTTTAGTTAGATTTTCTTAAAACTTATTTATTCTTATTTCTCAAAGCATAGTTATTTTAATTCTTTCATTAATTTCAGTTCCACCATCCTAACATTTCATACATGTTTTTCCATTATATTCTACTGTTCTCATTCAATTTTTTTTTTTCTTCCTGATCCTCACCTCCAAGCAGATTAAATTCATTATACCTTCATCATTAATCTGTTTCTTTTACCTTTAAATCATTCTCCTTGTTTCCTGGGTAGAACTCAAAATTACATTCAGTAGTGTCACTCCAGTTCAGGAACTTTGGAGTGTGTGGAGTATCCCTTCATTGCCATTACTCCCAAGTCCACTATGACCCAGAGTGATGATATCTGTTTTGGTCGATCTATGGGTTAAATAAATTTCTATGAAAAATATTATTCAATAGAAATACTTGTAATCATATAATTGTATACAAACAAATGATCATTATTGTTATCAAATAGGAATAATGACTGTAGAGCATATAAATATTTGGAATTTCTTTTTGTAAACAATTAGATGGTTTCAAATAACCACTTGTTTTTTTTCCTTTTTTT
This sequence comes from Sepioteuthis lessoniana, assembly GCA_963585895.1. Lineage (NCBI taxonomy): Eukaryota > Metazoa > Mollusca > Cephalopoda > Myopsida > Loliginidae > Sepioteuthis > Sepioteuthis lessoniana. Next base: position 54,423 of record CAUZXS010000634.1, read on the forward strand.
TTTTTCTTTTTGGTTAATGGCATATCAACTTTTGTGGGTCATTTAATACTAAAGCTATCCTTGTAAAAGAATGGCAATGATACTATTTAACTCATAGCTGAAGCAATAAGGGGGTTTATATCGTTCCTAAGGATATTAATTTGAAAGAGAACATAATAACATGATAGGAGTTCAAACTCACTATGATGTGTCAGTTCAGCATGTAAGCCACTGCACCATAGCAGCCCCTCCCAGTAACATCATTTGTAATCAATTACAGCTTCAAGTAACTATTCTTAATATAAATAATTTATGCTCAGTTTCAAGTATTTCGATCTAATACCACTAATTTTCAAACAGTTCTATTTGACCCATAGATGGGACTCTAACACGGTGAATCAGAGTAGACTTAGGAGTAATCACAATGAAGAGGTGATGCTACACTGCCCAGTTCTCCAAAGCTGGAGTATCATCATCACCTGATGCAGTCTAGTGTCATACTCTGCACCCTCCTCCCCCCTTTTTTTTTGGTTAGGAAGGAGATCTTACCCCTCTGTAGGCTAGTATATTCTATGTCTTGCCAATAGGGTGTGTGTTGCAATTTCATTTTATGTATTTAATATTATATATATGTTTGATAAGGCAAAATCTTCTCTATCATTCATATTCAGAATTTCCTACCCACATATTCATGCAAGCACCTGCATTTAGTACACACTTCTGTCTCTGTCTTAATCTCTCTCTCCTAGATTCACCCATATATAAAACATAAATACATTCTCTCTTCTAAGTATATGGACAGTCACACTTGTATTAAGTAGCACTTGCTCGCTCTCTCTCTCTCTCTCTCTCTCTCTCTCTCTCTCTCTCCTTTTTTTTTTTTTTTTGTACACACATTCTTTCTCTCTTAAAACTAAATTTCTGACATTCTCTTTCTCTCTCAGGACAGGCAGTGCAAGTTTAGCTGACTCAGTCATTGTTTGGCAATCCAACCACACTATCATCATCGTTATCATCAACTGAATGTACAGTTTAAGCCTTTAATTAATGTTAATAACTTTTGGCTCATTTCACCTCTAATATGACTCAAAGCTTTCTTAATCTCTATACAGATAGCCACAAAAACTATTTGAAACTTGGGTTAAAAGAAACAACTTCCTTTAAATGCCTTTTTTTTTCCTTTCCCTTATCTTTCCTTTCTTACCATACTTATTTCCTTTTTTTTTTTTTTTTTATTGATTCTTTTTTTTTTTCTTTCTTCAGCCCTCAAACTTATTGTTTCTTTAATCCTAGCTCTTTTTTTTTTATGTTTGTCTTTCTTTCTCTGTTTTTTTTCTTTGTGTCTTTGTCTTTTCCCCTGTCTTTTTTTTTCCTTTCCTCATGTCTGTCTGTCTCTCTTTCAAATCTTGATTGGAGTTCTTTTATTCTGGTTGTAATATACGAACTTAAACTTTTTTCAGTCTTCCTGTTAAAAAAAAAAATGACAATTTATAAGTTGGTTTTTATCTCTTGTTTGGACTCACCAGACTGAAGTCATTTTTGGCTATTCCTTAACATCTTCCATGGAAATTTTAAGAATGATTTTTCAAATAGAAAACATACTTTGGCTCTTGGACAATTTGAAAACAGAGAAAAGAAATTATTCTTGGAAGCATGCTTCTAGATAAGTGTATTTATAGTGTAAAACAGCTAACAATCTGATTAGACAGCAGTTCTTTTTTTTTTTTTCTACTTAAACCATGAGATATCCATGTGAAATGATAGCCTATCACCTATACAATTACTGTGCTTGTTTGTGTGATCAAGCTGGAATCAGTTCTGCTTTCTGGCTGAGAAACCTATGTAATATTAAACAGGAAGGGATTGAGAAAAGGAATGTGCAGAGGAACAGTAGAATGTAAGTTAGCTTGAGAAAAAATATAAGAAAACAAGGTGAAAGGAAAAAGTAAATTATCTATGTATATACTCCAGTTATGAAAACCCTTAATTCTTAGCCACAAAATGGTGTTTTTATCATATATTGCATGTAATGAATGACCCCTAACTTTAGGCTATGCTAGCATACAAGTTTTTCTTTCACATCCAATGACATAAAGAAAAAGACATTAAAAATTATTTATACTTTCACAACTGCTTTAATACAATCAAAATCAATGCATTACCTTGCTGATGCCAAAAGGCTTTTAGTTAAACTAATGAAGTTTTTACGTAAATTTGACTATTTGTAATATTTGTACATATATTATAAATAGGTGTTATGAATAGTAAACAATTTTAAGCAAAAATTTTGTCTTAACTAATAGCCTTTATTTAGATATAGTCAGAGGCACTTTGGATTGAAGTTATGGCAAGATGTGGCCTAGAAACAAGGTAAGCTTTGCTGTTTCAAAAACATATCGTATAATTTAAGGTGAAAAATTGGTCTTAAAAATTTGTCCATTACACAAGTATCATCATCATGTCGTGCAGCCAGCACGGATATCCCTGACCTTCTCTCTCCACGTCTCCCTATCATTCATCGCCTCTGGCAGGTCTTCAGGGTTACATCCCATATCATCACATAGCTGCTGTATGAATGTTCAAGCTGGTCGTCCTGCTTTTGATTAGCCATATGCGGGGGTCCACTGGAGTACATCACTTACAAGCTTGTCCTTGCTTCTCCAGCAGTGTCCAGCATGTCTGGTTCGTCTAGCTTGGATAGTTTTCATGATAGGTGGTAGGTGACCGTATAGTTGGTGCCTTGTGGGGTGTTGCTGCCAGGACTTGTTCAATATTGCTCTCAACATTCTTGTATAATTGCTGTCTAGAGAGATTAGGATAAGGAATGGAGACAAAAAGATGGTCTTGCTGGCTGAATATCGAGAGACAATGATTCAAAAGTAAGTAACGATGGAAAAATGTAATGATTACACTACATTAGAATTATTTATGGAGAGATAGAGCAAAAGAAAGATACAAGAGAGAGTACTGTAAAAAATGTTTGTTCCTTTTCCCTTTTTTGAATATAAAACTAGTGACTTACTGTTGTTCACTAGCTTAGCAAGGCCAATTGTAATTTTTGGAGCTACACTTATTGGAACCGTTATTGTTGTAGATGGAATAGGCAGCCTGAGTTCAAGTGCTGGACAAGGCTGTTTGCAGAGCATGAAATGAATTTCATGCTTGGAGAAAAACATTATTCCATCTGTTGTAACCCTCTCACCCAGCTATGGGTAAAGAGGAAGGCCGACTGGATTCTTTTGCTTTAGTTACGCAACCAGTTTAGGAGAAAGAAAACTGAATTCGAACCTGTTGAACGCCACTTAAAAATTGACCTTGTGTCTTATTCTGTCTGACAAAGGTGTTGGGTAAATAGCTATACAGGATTCAGAAGCAAAATATCAAATAATTTTTAAAACTTTTTTTTAGTCTGATTAGTCCAATTTAAAAACAAAACAAAACACACACACACACTAAATCTAAATTTTCATAGTTATCTCTATTATTCAAGCACTTATTTTTATTTTATTTATTTTATTTTTTTAAAATCAAAATTCAGCCTGATATGAGTGAGCAAGAAAAGAAACTACAAAGAATCTGATTTGCTCAATGCTGAAATCAAGCCAAAGTTTCTTTGTCTACAAAGCAAAGAAAAAAATTTTTTTACAGGAAAAGATTAAGTTGAGGATTGAACAAAAAATACAAAAAAGGCTTTTTAACTGCTCTCACTATGGCAATTAAGAAGGACCCCACAATGTCAATATGAAAGCATGCCAATGAATTGAAAGTCCACAAGAAAACTGAGGAAAACAATTAAACAAGATTTAATCCCCTTCATTACACTCTATGGGACATTTTAGAAAACAAAACAAATATGACTTCCCATCCAAATATTGCTGTTGAGGGGGAATGGAATAAAATGTCTGAAGAATTTATTTTGAAGGTATGTAAGTCAATTTTGAAGGTGTGTTCATACAGTAATTGAAAAAAAAATAGTAGCCTGTTTGAATAAATTAACTGTTTTTTGTCTATCTTCTTATTTTGTTGTTTATTTTTTAGAATCAGAAATAATCTTGTTTTATAATAATTGTTTATTATTATCATTAAACTAGAATATTCCTAATTTTGCATCCTGTATATAAAATTAGTCCATATTTGTATAACATTTAGATTAAGTCATGGATGACTAAGAAAGATTGAAACGTATTAGGGAAAGAACAAGACGATTCAGGTAAAAGATTAGAGATAATTTTAGTTTTCAGCACCTATGGAATTTTCACAAGTATGATTATTAGTCTCTCATTGATGCTTGAAATAGTTTTAGTTGCATAAGGAAACATTTTTGTTTTTTAAATGTGCAGGGGGAGAGGGACATCAATATCTGTCTTGAGTTTTAATTTTTGTTGAGTCTTAGGGTTCTTGGTTTCAGCCTTTAGTTATTTGCTTTGAAAATCATTCATGATTCAAACAGTTAAATAAACCTGTCTTTGAGCTTAGCCTTTTGCTTAAGATAACACTGGTTTACAAAAATAAATTTTTGGTCTGAGGCAAGAATTAGGATAGGTGTTTTTTGTTAATTTGGGTGTGCTGAATTCAAATTTATAAATAGTTTTGCTCTATCACCTCTAGTTTTCTGGCTTTTAAATAGTCTCATTTTAGTATAAACAGAGAATATATGTGCATACTTCAAGAGTTGCAGCAGCTTATAACAGATAAAACAGGATAGATAAAGAACACTGATTGAATCAGTATACTTGGATGATACAATTCATAGTACCACAGACAGTCAAAAGTGTGTTTTCTTAGAAGATCTGGTGTATTTTGCCTCCGGGATGTCACGCAAGAGCATCCAGCAGAAGTCTCCCAGCATGCCGGGGTTCCATATGCCTTGATAGTTGCTCTCCATCTTCGTAATGTCTTGGTGGAATCTTTCTCCATGCTCATCACTCACTGCTCCAAGGTTTGGCAGGAAGAAGTTGAGGTGGGAATAGAGAAAATGAATCTTGAGTGACATTCGGCACCCCATATCCTTGTAAGACTTTAGCAACTTCTCAATACTGGCTGGGTAATCTGGTATGTGTGTGTTACCAAGGAAGCCACTACAGACTGACTTGAATGCTTCCCATGCTCTCAGTTCCTTTAAGTTAAGAAGCTCCTCAAAATCAGTATCCTTCAGCACTTCTCGAATCTGAGGTCCGACAAATATGCCCTCTTTGAGCTTAGCAGCACTAAGACCTGGGAACACAGTAGATAAGTGTTGGAAGGCAGCACCATTTTTGTGCAACGCCTTCACGAAATTCTTCATCAAACCAAGCTTGATGTGAAGATGAGGAAGAAACACCTTATTCATGTGCACCAGAGGATTCTCCTTGAGGCTGTGTTCGCCAGGAACAAAAGTGCTTCTAGACCCCCAGTCTTTCTGCTTGTAATGCTGGGATACAGCTCGACTATCCCAGAGACAGAGAAAACAACTGTACTTTGTGAAGCCCGCTTGCATACCCATAAGAGGACCAATGACCTTATTTGTTCCAATTCCTGAAACTGGTGATCCTTACATCTTCCTGGACTAGGTTCCACTGTTGAAGCCGAGAAGCCAAGAGCTCTGACTGCTGTTTTGACAGATACAAATCACGAGCAAGATCATTCAGGTCTTCTTGTGTGATCCAGTGTGGCTCATTGCCACTTGTTCCTGAATATGTAGACTCAATATCTTCCAAAGATATTGACTCGGCAGAATCCTCCCTCGAAGACATTTCTTCATCTGATGAGGAAAGAAGATCCTTATTTACTGGAGGTGTGGGTACAGGAAGATCATCTGAATGGGGAACGGGTCTCATAGCAGATCGAAGGTTGGGATATTTGATCTTTTTCCTAGAAGATGCATTGAAACCAGTTATATTAGTTAAACAAAAATAACAATCATCTGCGTGGTTTCGCGGCTCTCTCCAAACCATCGGGACTGCAAAGTTGAAAGCCGCTTTCTTGCCATTAAACCATGCAGTTAGTCCATTGTAGCAGGGTTTACAACAGATGTGTGGAGCCCAAGATTTGTCCTGATCACCAATTTCCAGTTAAAATAGTGAAAGTAAGCGGTTTTGAGGAGGGAAGTGATGGTTCGTCGCTGTGCAACTGTTGTGAAGTCCCCACACACGTAGCAGAAAGAATTGGCCTTGTTGAGGCATCTTCGACATTTTGACGTGCTTGAAGCCATTGGAGAATCTGAAAATATAACAAAGTAAAACTAAATGTGCATTTGAAAATGTAATACTAATATTTAGTAACCCAAAAGATGTGTAACAGGATAGTTGAGGGACACCAACCTCCTGCGCCGCCTGCGAGACAACTTCTTCCAATGACTGCCAGAGTGTGGATTGAGACCTGTTGTCTTAACTGTCAAAATCCGTCTTGAGAGATATATATATATATATATATATATATATATATATATATATATATATATATTGTAATGCTATCACTTACATTTAGTGCGTAATAACTAAAAAATAAGCCATTAGTCTCACAATATTAGAATTAACCCTGAATTCATATACGCCTTTATGTACTGTATATGCACAAAATGCACACTGTGCATATCTAAAAAATCAGAGGTGATGAGTAAAAACGGATTTCAAATTTGAATTCAGCACCCTCAAATTAGGTAAAAATGGGTATTTTTGTGCTTGCCTGACTTTCTTTGTAAACCAGTGTAATCATTTTTAGAATAATTAGAAGTAATAGGCATTGAAATATTTTATTTCAACATTTATTTGTTTCTCACTGTGCACTTCATAAATTCAGAGGTTTTTATTTTCTCTCTTTCGTCATTTTTCTCTTCAATTTTCTCTCTCTTTCTGATTGCATGTCTCTCTCAATCTGACTGAGAACGTTTTTTTTTTTCTCTTTCTTTCATTCTACACATCTATCTATCTATCAATCACCTTACACTCACTCTATACATTTTTCTCTCTCTCTCTCTCCCATATATGTGTGTGTGTGTGTGTGTGTTTATCTCTCTGCCTATCTCTTTCTCTTCATGAAGTTTTCTACATGTTTCTCTCTATCTTTCTACACATAAAGATTGATATGCCATTAAACAAAGAAAACCAACAATCTCAACCGACATATTGCATCCACTGTGTCTATACATTTCCCCCTCTCTCACTCTAGACATGTTTTCTCTTCTGTTTCTCTTTCTAGACGTTTTCCCTTCTGTTTCTCTCTCTCTCTTTCCTCATTTTTCTTTTCTCTCTCTCTCTCTCTCTCTCCACGTTTTTCTTTTCTCTCTCTCTCTCTCTCCACGTTTTTCTTTTCTCTCTCTCTCTCTCTCTCCACGTTTTTCTTTTCTCTCTCTCTCTCTCTCTCCACGTTTTTCTTTTCTCTCTCTCTCTGTCTCCACGTTTTTCTTTTCTCTCTCTCTCTCTCCACGTTTTTCTTTTCTCTCTCTCTCTCTCCACGTTTTTCTTTTCTCTCTCTCTCTCTCTCCACGTTTTTCTTTTCTCTCTCTCTCTCTTTACGTTTCTTTCTTTTCTCTCTCTCTCTCTTTACGTTTCTTTCTTTTCTCTCTCTCTCTCTTTACGTTTCTTTCTTTTCTCTCTCTCTCTCTCTTTACGTTTCTTTCTTTTCTCTCTCTCTCTCTACGTTTCTTTCTTTTCTCTCTCTCTCTCTCTTTACGTTTCTTTCTTTTCTCTCTCTCTCTCTTTACGTTTCTTTCTTTTCTCTCTCTCTCTCTTTACGTTTCTTTCTTTTCTCTCTCTCTCTCTTTACGTTTCTTTCTTTTCTCTCTCTCTCTCTTTACGTTTCTTTCTTTTCTCTCTCTCTCTCTTTACGTTTCTTTCTTTTCTCTCTCTCTCTCTTTACGTTTCTTTCTTTTCTCTCTCTCTCTCTCTTCACGTTTCTTTCTTTTCTCTCTCTCTCTTCACATTTCTTTCTTTTCTCTCTCTCTCTCTCTCTCTCTTCACGTTTCTTTCTTTTCTCTCTCTCTCTCTTCACGTTTCTTTCTTTTCTCTCTCCCTCTCTCTCTCTCTTCACGTTTCTTTCTTTTCTCTCTCTCTCTCTCTCTTCACGTTTCTTTCTTTTCTCTCTCTCTCTCTCTTCACGTTTCTTTCTTTTCTCTCTCTCTATCCATGTTTTTTCTTTCTTTCTTTCTCTCTCTCTCTCTATCCATGTTTTTTCTTTTTTTTTCTCTCTCTCTCTCTCTCTCCATGTTTTTTCTTTTTTGTCTCTCTCTTTCTCTCTCTCTTTATCCATGTTTTTTCTTTTTCTCTCTTCATTCTTTTCCTCTCTCTCTCTCTCCTTTTCTCTTTTTTTTCCTCTCTCCTCCTTCATTTTTTTCTCTCTCTCTCTCTTCATTTTTTTTTCTCTCTCTCTCTTCATTTTTCTCTCTCTCTCTCTCTCTTCATTTTTTCTCTCTCTCTCTCTCTCTCTTCATTTTTTCTCTCTCTCTCTATCTTCATTTTTTTTTCTCTCTCTCTCTCTCTTCATTTTTTTTCTCTCTCTCTCTTCATTTTTTTTCTCTCTCTCTCTTCATTTTTTTCTCTCTCTCTCTCTCTTCATTTTTTTCTCTCTCTCTCTCTCTTCATTTTTTTCTCTCTCTCTCTCTCTCTCTTCATTTTTTCTTTTCTCTCTCTCTTCATTTTTTTCTTTTCTCTCTCTCTCTCTCTCTTCATTTTTTCTCTCCCTCTTCATGTTTTTTCTTCTCTCTCTCTTCATGTTTTTTTTCTTTTCTCTCTCCCTCTCTCTCTCTCTCTCTCTCTCTCTCTCTCTCTCAAATGTTTTTCTTCTCTTTTGTTGTCTCTCTCTCTCTCTCTACACACATTTCTCTTTTTTCTCATGTATCTTTTCTTTCTCTGTGTACCTATCTATCAGAGAGAGAAAGATAAAATTAATTTGTCTTCTGAGGTTAAGGAATGAAGAGAAAATGTTTTCAAACCTACTGTTTACAAAAAAAAAACTATTCATAGGCAAAGAATTTGTGATTATATATACTTGTATGTATGGAGAAGTGGAATTTGTGTATCCAACAACAAACTCTTGGCACTTTTCTGACCTTTTATGAAAAAGAGATTGAGCATAAATACTGAAAAACATTTCAGTAACAACAGTCAGATCATAAAACAGACACTTGTATGTTGGTGAAGCCCTTATTGGTAGGATGACTCAAACCCACAACATTGTTTGTGATTGAGTGAATAAATTCAACTGTGAAATGTTTAGGTCAAGGCTATTGATGCTTGTCAGATTTAAATATATTTCACTTGATATGTTATATATTTATATGTAATTTGTGTATGTATTCACAAAACAAACATACTCATGTCTTTTATGTTAATCATTTAAATCTTCCATAAATTTGAAGGATATTTCAAATCCTTTTTTTTTTTTTTTTTTTTTTCCAAAGAAGTATATATAAAAGTTTACTTGAGTAATCGGAAAATAACATTTTAAAACTAATATCTTGGAGTGCCTATCTATTTATCTATATCTACTTACCAGCTTACACACACACACACACACACACACACACACACACACACACACACACCTCTTCTATCTACTTCTCTATATCTTCTCTCTCACTCTAGGTCTCTGTGTGTATATATATATATATATATATATATATATATATATATATCTATACACATACAAAGAAAAACCTTAAAAAAATTGCCCATATTTTTTTGTAATAATATTTTTTTCAGCAGATCCTATATTTAGAAAAACCCACATAATTCTGGCTACCCTATCTCCCTAATCCAAATTTCATTTGCTTTTTTATTTTTTTAAGTAAAGACCAGACCATTTGTTTTTCCTGTCTGGTTGACAAATGACATTCAATTCCTGTGTCAAGATGTATCAATTTTTAACTTCTCTTTCCTTTCCACATCTTTTATGTAATGGTGAACAAACTTTTAAACCCAAATGAAGGTTGTCTACTATAAACAACTTACATCAGATTTAATAACCTCTAAACAAAATTAAATTATATAAAATATTATATTGTATATTAATACTAATTTATTAAAAAAACTAAGAAAATTGTCATTTTAATACTATTCAATAAAATTGATCTTGAAGATAAAAATTATACCCATGACTGTCAAGACATTATCTAAAATTATAAACAAATACCACGTGATATGATATATCCTCAAGATTATAATGATATCATACACCTTATAATATTCATATTATTGCTAAACCTGAAATCCTTAAATTTATAAATAAAATCAAACCAAGTATTATAGATAATACCATATAAAGAATTATCATCACAATTAGTATTACTATTACAATTATTACTATTACATCAATGCTAACAAAAACAATAACAGACATCAACAACTACCACAATGTTATTACTTAATATAATAATTAACACCAATAGCAAATCATTCAATTATTACTATGTACTACAAAAATATCATTCATAATATGCACTCTGTAATCAAAATAATATAATACCCTGTATCCCTTATTACATAATTTAAATAAATAATAAATAAAAACAGTTTAAAATATAAGAATTAATTTGAATCAAATCTCAAAACATATATACTTAACTCCAAAGTACATTTACTTTAATTGAATTTAAACATATATATATACACACACACACACACACACACACACACACACACACACACACACACACACACACACACACACACACAGAAAAAAGAGAAGTCGAGAAATAGTATTGTTGCCTCAAGGTTTTTTGCATGTACACCTTCGAGAATTTGATGGATAGTCAAAATTTGATGTCATGGATTGATTTCTTCCAAAGTATTTTCTCAATTTTTGGTTCTATACAGTTGCTTAGTAGAGCATTCTAAAATTTGGCTGCTATGGATGTAAGGGTTATACCTCGATAGTTCTTGGCTATTCCAAGGTCATCCTTCTTAAGGAAGGGGAGGATACATCCCTTTAACCATCTGTCTATTGGGTTCTGGTTGTATATAGCATTAGTATTGGAGCAGCATGTTGTCAAATTCCCTAGTCTTCTATACTTCTGGGGGTATTTCATCAAGCCCTGCTGCTTTCCAATTTTTAATTTTTCTTAGTACTGAGTTGAGTTCTTCTTGCTTAAACTATCCTAGTTTGATGTCTAGTTGATTACTAATAATTTTTGTGATTGTTTCATGTGTAACTTTTGGATGTTTTCCGAGTAAATTCTTGAAATGTTGTTTTTACGCATTTGACTCTATACACAGAGGGAGATGGAGCAGATACTTCTTGCCTACAGACTCCTCAAATAAACCATCACAGCCATAATGATGCTATAAAAAACACAAAAGTAGAAGTCAGCTCTCTGGATGGAGACACAGACTACTTCGACATTATGATAGGTGTGCTTCAAGGAGACACATTTGCCCCATAGCTGTTTATCATCTACCTAGACTATGTGCTTAGAATGTCTATTGATTTAATGAAAGAAAAGAGTTTTAAGCTGGCAAAGGAAAAAAAACAGAAGATATCCCCACAAACAATCATGGACGTGGACTACGCTGATGACGTAGCGCATTGAGCAAATACACCTGCTCAAGCCGAATCCTTGCTACGTAGTCTGGAATGAGCAGTAGGTGGTATAGGCCTCCTTGTCAATACAGAAAAAACAGTATACATGTGCTCTAATGAAAGAGGTGACATCTCTGCACTAAAGGGTGATCCTTTGAAAGTTGTGGACAAGTTCACCTACTTCAGAAGCAGTGTCTCTGTCAACCAAGAATGACATCAATACGTGACTAGCAAAGGCAAGGACAGCTATCGATAGGCTATCGGTCATATGGAAGTCAGACCTGACCGATAACATAAAGTGCAATTTTTTTCCAAGCAGCAGTTGTGCTGATACTGCTATATTGATGCACTACATAGATGCTGACTAAACGTATGGAGAAAATGCTTGATGGCAATTACACAAGAATGCTGCGAGCTATATTGAACAAGTCCTGGAGGCATCACCCCAAAAAACAGCAGCTGTATGGCCACCTACCACCCATCACAAAAACTATCTGAAATGAACCAGACATGCAGGACACTGCTGGAGACGTAAGGACAAATTCATAAGCAATATACTCCTGTGGACACCTTTACATGGACAAGCAAAGGCAAGATGACCAACTAGAACCTATATACAACAGCTGTGCCAATACAGTATGTAACCTGGAAAACCTTCAGGGAGTAATGGACGATAGAAGCAGATGGCAAGAAAGGGTCAGGGAGATTCGTGCTGGCAGTGCAACATGATGATGATATATAAAGCCTAAAGTCATTTCACATAAGCCTTATACCTGTTTTTATGGCAACATTTAAATATCAATTCATTTCTTTGATTTCCTTCAAAAATGCTTCAATAAATCCAACCAAATTTTAAACGAGTAGAGGATGTTTCTGTAACAGTTCTCGTTTGCCTTTTAATTCTTCTAAATTTCAGTCACCTTCATCAAATGCTGTGGAGAATGTTGCTATTCTTTGGGCAAATCCAAAAGGAGATATTCAGCAGACACTTTCATGATGGTTCCAAGTGAAACAGAATTAGAGCTCTGATCTTAAGCCTTCTGGTTGGGATTAGGATTAGGATTCTTGTTTTCAGATAAAATGTAATTAAAAAAAGAAGAAAAGGCAAGCCTTGTCCAGGAGTTTCCAATCCTGTAAAAACACCTCATTGCACCAAAAGGGAAGGGTCAGAGTAGTGATGATTTTGTGATTGGTTGTAGGGACCAGAACTATTTTTGGCCCTGCCAGTATGTACATATATTAAAAAGACCATGTCATATACTACAACCAAGAGGATGAAATACAGGATCTTATGTCCGATAAATTTCCTTGTCACCTACCAATATTATTTTCATAAAAAGAAAAAAATCAAATTTTTCCAGCTTTTATCTAACTTTGTGATAAGTTTCTTTATTCATGAGTGAGCTAACAGATTTTACAAACTGGTAAATAGTTGAAAAACTTACAACTGGATTAGGTACTGGTCAATCGATCATAAGTTGATTCAGTACAATTGTAAGTCAGCCTGTGTTGTATATCCAAATTTTAAATTGATAGCCTTAATTTGCTTCTTGGCTGGTCTAAATAGAGATGAAAGCATTTTTCTCATTGTTGACATCTTGATGCTTTGCAATAAAATTTCTTAAATTGTGTGTGGAACTGTTGCTAATGAAACACTTAGAGAGATGTGTGTGTGTGTGTGTGTGTGTATATATAGGACCAGCACTTGTTTGCATTGCTTGACACATGAAATTTATTACTTCAAAAACTTTTGGTTTTCAGTATTGTCTTATTTATCTCAATCATGTGTGTGGATTGTCTTAAGATAAATAGGTCATGAATTGACCATCTGTATTTATATTTGAACACATATTGTTGAAGATATTAACCCTGCCCAGTCAGCTGGGGCTGTAGAATATACCAACTGCATCTTTGGAGAGGGGTAAGACCCCCTACCTAACAAATGTCCTGGATATGACTCTAAACTATATTTGATGGTGATATTTCAGTCCTGGTGCTTTGGAGAATGTGGAGTACCTCTTCATTACCATTTTCCCGAGTCCACTCTGACTCGGTGTGGTAATACCTGTTAAAATATTATCTATTGATTAAATAGAACTGTTTGACCTTTTAACTATGTGCAAATAGATGACTGATATTTAATTGAATTATTGGTATAACATTGCAGTGCTTGGAACCATTTGACTGTGCAAATGAATGAATAATGTTGAATAGAATGATTAGTGTTATATAGCAATACTCAAAACTATTTAACTGTGTGCAAATAAAACTATTAGTGTAAGCACTACTTGAAACCATTTAACTGTGTGCTAACAAATGCATTCTGGCTCATTGAAATAAGTTGCCTACAAACTATACAGTAACAAATTATAAACAGGATTCTAACAAATGATATTGAAAGAATTGTTAATGTTAGAAAACAATTCTTGAAACCATTTAACTATGCAAACAAATGAGTTTTGTCTGGTTTAAAAGCTTACCTAGAATCTATTTGTTTATAAATCATATATATTTAATATATATGTATAAACAGGAGTTGGCATTAAATAGCCTACAAGGATTGATATGCCATAAAATCCAACCAACCAAGAAAACCATGTGCTTGATTGTCAAAAATTTTAGATTGTATCAAGAGTATCATCAAAGTAAATCTTATATATGTGTAAACAGAATTTGGCATTAAATAACCTACAAGGGTTGATATGCCATAAAACCCAACCAATCAACTACACTTTGATAGACAGAAGTGTTGGGGAGCAACACTTAAACTGGCAACAAGACACACAGTATGTTCCCATCTAGCAACAGTTATGCTTATAAGTAGTCACACTAGTCCTTTTTACATACATATAAAAACAAATCATTATAAAAACATTTTTTCTTAAATCAAAAAAGTGCTCAGATATTGGCCAGTAGAGCAGGAGAAAACCTAAAATAAATATTTTCTTCCTTCATAACTAAAATCCATTAAAACAAATGTTTTTTAATATATATTAAACTGTTTGGAGGAAGTGAGAAAACACATGTATACACACACACACACACACACACACACTGATAGAAAAATAACGTTGCAATATACTCTGAATGTGTTTCTTAAGATGAAATGTTTTGGTAATATAGCTGGATTACAATAAGTGATTATTTATACATATCAATATATGCTCAGGTTCCAACACAAAGTTGCATCAATTCCATGTCCATACTGTACCTCTTGATCAAAATCAGTATTGCCCTTCTGGGAATTGCAATTTTATTTTCGCTGTTTGCGTATGATTAATATATATAATAATTTGAATACCTATATCTGATAATATATTTAAGAAATATGACTGGAAAGGGAGGTTGTCTAACAAGTTGATGAAATCAACAATTTTATTTATATGATGCTTGGCTTATCAGCCTCATCATATACTCTGAAATTTTCGTTTTAAAATAACAAAATCTGTTAAAATAATCATCATAGAAACAACTGCTAAATATTAGGTGTTTTGGAGCTTGTAAAATGTTATCATTTTAAAAAGAAATTTTTTTTTCATCTGATGAAACTGTATATATACACACACACACACACACACACACACACACACACACACACACACACACACACTATAAGAGTGAGTGATACCTGAAAATTAAACAATCATAATTTTACTTTCCTTTTGGTTAATATACACAAGTTGTCATTCCAATTTGTTTTGTTTTGTTTTTTTTATTATTTACTATTTCTTCATCTGTTTTTCCTGGTGATCTGCTCTGTTTACTTGTACCAAAATTCTTTAAATTGAGTTTCTTGTGTCATTGCTGCACAATTGTGTCTGATAATCTTCCACCTGCTGTTGCATCTCAGTGCTACCCTTCCTCCTCCTTCCATGACTTGCTGACTCATCTTTTACTATCAAACCTCTCTCTCTCACACACATACACATGCTCTCTCTCTCTCTTTCTTTATAAAAATAGAATATTGTGTTGTTCATTTATATTATTCTTGTGTTTTTTTTGTTGTTTTTTTTTTTAATGTTTCATTATTGCTCTCCTGTATCTGTCCTATTTTTCTTCTCTCTCTCTCTCTCTCTCTCTCTCTCTCTCTCTCTCTCTCTCTCTCTCTCTCTCATTGTTCCTCTTTTTTTTCTTCATTCCATCTCTTTTCTTTTGTGCTCACTCTTACTTTTATTTCTATGTCCTTTCTTTCATTCTCTCTCTTTTTCTTTGTACTTGAGATATGCGTTCATTGCATAATGTTTGAAGTTCTTGGTGTAATAAATAAAAATTAGCCCAAAATTTGTTTTTCCATTTGTTTTAATACTGGCCAATTTTACAGATAAGGTGACTCGTCCCATTGTTAGAAGTTCAGTGAAATGAATTTTGATTATATTTACTGTAAAAATTTACTATATTCTGTTGCTGAAGGCAAATTGTTAATTTTTTTTCCCCCTTTTTCTCTAAAACTGTTTTTGTGTTGTATCTATTTTGTGTTGTTTGAAAGATTGAATTATCTGTACATCAGTGTTTATTAATTTATACAAGGAATTTGATTTTGCATTTTTTTTTGTTTTGTTTATTCTTTCTTATTTTTTGATAAGAGTGACAATTTTCCTTGATTTTCATCTAGATTACCATATGATTTTTTTTTCTATAAAAATAAATAATAAAAAATATATTCAAAAAATTATATACATGCAGTTTCTGAATTTTTAATGGGATATGTAATTTTTAGTTTATTTGAAGGTTTTTATTTCCATGACATTAAAAAAATCTAATTTTGCTATTTTTGAAAAAGCATTGGGCAAATGAGGTGAAAAATTATTTTTAAAAAGTTGAAGAAAATTACCCTCATTATACAGGGTGTTTCAGAAAAAAACCCACTATAATTTTGTTATCTAATAACTTGACCAATTCTCATTCAAATTATCTCAAATTTTGACAGCATACATAGAAACCACTCAGAAGTCTCTGTTTAATGTTTAAACTTCTTTTGCAATGAATGGCATTTTTTTTATATCTGAAAAGAAAAAAATATAACATTTTTTCAACACCTTGCATTTTAATGTGATCTGTTAAACTTTTAAGTATCAATAGAAAATGTAGAAATATACATACTTTCCCAATCCTTCAAAGAAATTTAATTACAATTTCTAATGCAGTATTAAAAATGATTTCTTTTGCTTTCTTTCTTACATCACCAAAAAAAAAAAACAAAAACAGTTTACATACATTTATAAAGAATTAAAAACTGTAAATAATTAACACAAAATATCATTTTGACTATTTGTTTATAAACTATTGATAAACACGTTTGTCAGGAATTTTCTGTGGACAATTTATTTATTTTTTACTTCTTTTTAGTATTTATTTAAGAATATCAAACTTTTCTTTGTCTGTTAGAAAATCTGACCTCTTCCAGTTACACTGTGCATCAAAAGGGTTCAAACAAAACTGAGCCCCTTTCTTTCTGCATGCTACTTAACTACTGTAGCTAGCTGGCCACTTAGAAAAAAAATTGTTTCATGGTTAATGATTTTATATATATATATATATATATATATATATATATATATATATATATATATATATATATATATCATGTGACCTGATTACATGTACTCTGCTCTGACCAGATTTGCAATCATGAATGTGTATTGAAGCTGTTGTATTAAATGTATTACAAGGCATAGAATCCCCTGCAGAAAAGTGTCTGCTGGTTTCATACTAAACTGCATTTGATGGTGTGAAGTAACCCTTTATTGCTATTACTCCTAGGGTCACTCTGACTTGGACTGGTAATACCTGTTAGAGTCCTATCTGTGGATCAAATAAATCTGTTTAAAAATTATTCATTAATGATAGGATTGTATGCCAAAAAAAAACTTAACAAATTGCAAAAAAAATGTGAATGTTAAACATAAAATCAATTTGATTCCTTAACCTCTAAGGCATAAAGTAACTTTAGAAAGGTTCACATGCTATTAAAATCAATACATTTCATCCTTCTGTAATTATAACAAAGAATTTTTAAATCAAGCATTTTATTTATTTTGGACTAATTTTCCTTTTATCTTATTTTAGTTGCTTGTTGTCACAATACTTTGGTTGTTTTTATATCCTTTGACTGTTAAGCAAAAGGAAAATGTTTTGTTGGAGCTATTTTATATTTTAAATGACTTTTAAAAATATTTTAGAGATATTTTCATATTTCCTTTCATTGAAATTTTCTATATTTTTTAAAATTGAAAATAGAAGCATAACAAAATCTTGCAGGCATCACATAAACCATCGTTTAACATAGGTGCAATAAAGTTACTTGCAGTGGATGTATGTCTTCAGTATGACACTAAACTGCATTTTATAATGAGGCTCCAGTTCTGGAGATCTGGGGTAGTGTGTAGTACCCTTTCAGTGCCATTACTTACTGGGTCATTCTGACTTGGACTTGATTATACTATCTAGTTGTCAAATAAATCCATTAGAAACTATTCATGTTAGATAGGAATACTTGTTGCCATATAACTGTAAATTATTTGTATTTCAAATAGTTACTTGAAATTATAATTGTTTATAAACGATTATTATTAGTTACTTGAAACCTTCTGTCTGCAAACAAATGGTTATTATTAAAAAGAAATAATTAGTTGAATTCATGTAATTGCAAATAAATTATTCATGTTTGATAGGAATATTTAAAAACAAAAAAATCTTATGAAAGAACTACACAAAGTAAATATAAATGTACAATAGATGCAATTCCCTAATCTCTAGGCATGAGAGGTTGACATGCTTTTAAAATCAACCAGTTAAATCTTAAAATGGATATGGATCTTAGATACTTGCTTATAGGTATCTGATTAATTTAATTTATATTACTAATTAAACACTTTGGGAATGGGAGGTTTTTATGTGATTTCATATTGGTAAAATATCTTGTGAGCTGTCCCTCAGCAATTACTGCTTTTTATTGCCTTCATCTGTAAATTACCTTGAATTTTATTCCCTGCCAGAGTAAGGTGACCAAGGACAAAGAGATATCTCTTCAGCTGCTCCTAACAGATAGAAGAATCAATTGGTATTTTTACCTGATTAACACATTGGTGTTTGGTAAAATAATGACCTTATTATTTTGATATCATTTTATCCATAGTGTAATTTCTAGTTGATGCATTTGTAAAGTTGATTTTAAATAAATTTTTTTTTCTTCACTTTTTATTTATTTTAAACGATTATTTGTTTCTGTAATATTAGATTTTGTGTTGACTTGTGTTTTTCTTTCTTTTTGCAGGTCCTCTTAATTGATAGTAGGTCTTTTCTGGAATTTAACACCTGTCATATACGTCATTCTGTCAATGTCTGCTGTTCAAAGCTTGTTAAACGGCGCTTACAGCAGGACAAGGTAAGACATTTGTAAGAAACTGAATTGTAAAATTCCTTTACTTTTTTGCTTTTTATTTAAACTATTTTCAGAATGTAAATGTATGTGTCTCTGTGTGTTTGTATATACATGCCTGACTTTGTGTTGAGTGTGTATGACTGACTGTATGCCTAACTGTGTTTGCATATGTGGGGGGGTATGATTCTCTGTATGCATTTATTGTTGATAGTTTTCTAAGAGATCTGGCCTAATTTTAACCAAATGGATGAGTCTATTTTTATTTATTTATCAAATAAGTGTTTAGAATTTTTTAAAAAGGAAAAAAAGTGAGTACCTGCTTTATTTAAATTGTAAATAACAAAAGACTAATGTTGGGTTTGATGACCATTTTGACAAACTTCTCAAAACATAATATTATAATATAATGGTCCAGGGTTTCAAGAGCCTTGTAATATAATGGTTCAGGGTTTCAAGAGCCTTGTAATATAATGGTTCAGGGTTTCAAGAGCCTTGTAATATAATGGTTCAGGGTTTCAAGAGCCTTGTAATATAATGGTTCAGGGTTTCAAGAACTTTGTAATATAATGGTCCAGGGTTTCAAGAACTTTGACTACGTGCAAGAAGAACATGGGATAAAGTTTTATTTGTCTCTGCTTCCCACCAGACAAGACTTGACACAAGGTCAATGACCCGAAGGTTGGCTTAAAGTGGGGATTAGGGGAGGAGAAGTTCAGACATGAGCCAAGGCTTGAACCCTGCTGGACTTTGCTGGTCATTGGCTCAGTTAGTGCAATGTGAGCCTGGAAAACCTAGCTGGACATGGACCTAAACATGGGTCCAGGCATGGATGCCTGGTTATAACTTAAACTGGACAATGATTCTGCCATTTGATATCAACAAAAATAACCTATCTAGGGCAGTAGTGATTTAGTCCTCCTTCAAAATATCCAAATGTCCCTTTCATCTTCAAAACTGTTTACAAAGTCCTCTTTAAGCATCACTAGCTGCTCTCTTGTGTACCCCCATAATCTCGTCTGCAGTGTCTTTTTTTATTTTTTTATAAAGCTTTTGGAAAATTCAGAAATTGTAGGGAGTAAAATCTGGACTGTAGAGGGGTTTATAGACCTGTATGATGCAATGTTTTACCCAAATAAAAACCCTGCATAGAACTTTAAGCTACTTGCCAAGTCATTTTTGATGAAGACATCACACAATACCTAAGTTCACTCAGTCATGTCTCACTATTGGATGTGTAAGGTTCGGTGGGGTGGGGTATACATTTTCACCCTCTTAACTAGGTGTAAGATATGACACAAGGTCAATTGTTAAGGAGAATACAGCTGGTTGGAATTTAAATTTTACCTTCTCTTAGACCAGCTGCTCTACTATTTACCCATAGCTGGCGGGAGGGAGAATAGATGGATTCATATTTTTCCTTGAGTATTAGTGCTATGTGAAATGTAAACACTCATCCAGGAGTTGAACTTGGGTTGCTGAGTACATTTTTTTTATGACAATAAGGTACATTTAGAGTACCTATAGTGGAGTACCTGTTTATGTAGGCTCAGTGATGTCTCTTTTGGTTGGTGGATAAGTTGCATAAAAGCTACACAACAGGTTCTTGAAACCTTAAAAATAACTGGTCACTTTCATGATGGACCACCTATTTTACTACTTTATGAATAACAGCTAGTCTCGAGAGTTATATACAGATTATCAGGAAGTAATGGATCATGTTTTGGTCATCCACTTATCAAGGTGCCATCTGATAATATTACCCAATCATATGAAGTTGCACTGGATACAAGACTGAGCAAATTAACATTGATTTTTTTTTCTTCTTCCACTCTCCCATCCTGTAAGATTAGGAGAGGATAGGCAATCTTGTTCTATGTGAAAACATAGAGCCACTCTTTCTTTCTCTCACCTCTTGAGAAGATGCATCACTTCACCAGCAAGGGGTGAAGAAAATCTCATTAGAAGATAACCCCAGGTGTGGGAATCTACTGAGGGTGCAAACAGGTCTCTTTTGTACCTCCCTCCCTCATCAACAGTTTATTTTACCTCCCTTATCAGGCTTTTTACCAAGGGCAAGGGATCATTCATTGTGTCATACTTGCATAAACTACAATGACAGCAACTTCTCAATTGGTTGCTAGTAAATTATATTCCTAATGTATCTCCCCTTCTATTAAGTGGCAGTGATATAAAATGTTACATTTAGTAAAATCAAGGAAACAAGTACAGGTATTGTAGTATCCTTCAGTATTAAATGTCTGATTAAACCAAACCTGTCAGTGGGGCTTCTTTAAAAAGTTATAAGATTCCCCCAAATATCCTTGGAATGACACTAAACTGCATCTGGTGATGAGGCTCTATTTCTGGATTTCTGGGGAATGTGGAATACTCCTTCATTGTCATTGCTCTTAAGTCCATGCTGAGTCACAGTGGTAGTATCTGTTGGAGTCCCATCTATGAGTCGAATAGATCTTTTTAAAAATTACATTCAGCTATAATTGTTTACTTAGGATTATTATTATTGGTATAAAATATAAATACTCGACATCATAGTAGTAATCGAGGGTGACCCGAAAGCTCCCTTTTTGATAGTTACTACACCAAGGTGTAGCAGAGGGTGCTACTTCTTTCCCTGGATTGCTCCACTTTACCCTTGATCTGTACCTTTTAATGCTGTGTATTAAGCAAGGAGGCATCAAGTACTATTTTTTTAATCTTTTTATTTATTTATTTTTTTTTTTTTTGAGTCTTTGGTATGACTCGACCTGGGATTAAACCCAGGTCTCCCGGGCCATTGGCAAACACTCTAACCATCATAACAGTGTGCAAACAAATGATTATTGACAAAAAAGTGCAATTATAAAATACATATTGAATATATATTAATGATTGCAATTGAACATTTCCACATGACTCAATTTTTGGTGTTAGATAATCTAGAGTTGATATGCCTTTAAACAAATAAGCTAAACCAAACATTGGGAATTAAATTAAATCTTAGCATTGGATAACTTATTTGTGGATGATATACCATTAAACAAATAAACGAAACCAAGCATTTATAAATTAACCAAATTTCAGCATTAAATAACCCATAAGGAGTTTATATGCAATTAAATAAACCAAACCAAACTATTGATTAAACTCTTTCAGAGCATTTTAGTGAACATAATCAAAATCTCTCATAACAATGCAAATAACAAACATTTGCTTTGTAAAAAAGTTACTAATGTTTCGGATTCTAGAGAATGAGTTTGATCCTTAAAGAAAATCCCCTCCATTTTGTTGTGCCTGGCTTTGCACAGGCAGGTCAAAATATCAGAAAATGTTTTGATAAGAAACAAAAGCTTGCTTGATAAAAAGCATGAAAGCCATGTTAAGTAAACTTAAGTTAAATGCAATAATATTATTGAAACCATGTCCAGCTCTGGCCAAAAAGGATTCACACCTGATTTGTTTGTGAGTGAATGGAGTCAAGTAGACCTCCTGTGATTGTATAGTATTTACTATAACATTAACATTTCCGGGACATTCATGCTCCTTTGTTGCTCTCTTATGTATATGAAATGTTGTGATTGCAACTTCTCTTATAAATGGAGTCTGTGCTAATCAAAGAATTTCCTGCTGTTTTCATATTTCTGCTTTCAAAGGAGCATTCTAATGCTCTCTGGGTTTAATCAATAATAGCAAGTGAGTTAACATGGAGCCTGGATGAAGCTATTCAGGGCCAGGGCCAAATGGCTGGCATCCTTGGAGAGTGAAATGAATTGGCTTTTATGCTCTCTATTTGGACATTTGACCTCTTTATTTGTCAATCCTTTTTTTAATTCTTTATTTCTCCTTTTTCTAATCTTTTTTATTTTCAAGTTTTCTTTTTATTCTATGTCTCTCCTCTCACTCATTTCTTGTTCATTCTCTCTCTCACTCATTTCTTGTTCATTCTCTCTCTCACTCATTTCTTGTTCATTCTCTCTCTCGCTCATTTCTTGTTCATTCTCTCTCTCGCTCATTTCTTGTTCATTCTCTCTCTCACTCATTTCTTGTTCATTCTCTCTCTCTCACTCATTTCTTGTTCATTCTCTCTCTCTCACTCATTTCTTGTTCGTTGTCTCTCTCTCTCACTCATTTCTTGTTCGTTGTCTCTCTCTCTCACTCATTTCTTGTTCGTTGTCTCTCTCTCTCACTCATTTCTTGTTCGTTGTCTCTCTCTCTCACTCATTTCTTGTTCGTTGTCTCTCTCTCTCACTCATTTCTTGTTCGTTGTCTCTCTCTCTCACTCATTTCTTGTTCGTTGTCTCTCTCTCTCACTCATTTCTTGTTCGTTGTCTCTCTCTCTCACTCATTTCTTGTTCGTTGTCTCTCTCTCTCACTCATTTCTTGTTCGTTGTCTCTCTCTCTCACTCATTTCTTGTTCGTTGTCTCTCTCTCTCACTCATTTCTTGTTCGTTGTCTCTCTCTCTCACTCATTTCTTGTTCGTTGTCTCTCTCTCTCACTCATTTCTTGTTCGTTGTCTCTCTCTCTCACTCATTTCTTGTTCGTTGTCTCTCTCTCTCACTCATTTCTTGTTCGTTGTCTCTCTCTCTCACTCATTTCTTGTTCGTTGTCTCTCTCTCTCACTCATTTCTTGTTCGTTGTCTCTCTCTCTCTCTCTTTTCTTGTTCGTTGTCTCTCTCTCTCTCTCTTTTCTTGTTCGTTGTCTCTCTCTCTCTCTCTCTTGTTCGTTGTCTCTCTCTCTCTCTCTCTTTTCTTGTTCGTTGTCTCTCTCTCTCTCTCTCTTTTCTTGTTCGTTGTCTCTCTCTCTCTCTCTCTTTTCTTGTTCGTTGTCTCTCTCTCTCTCTCTCTTTTCTTGTTCGTTGTCTCTCTCTCTCTCTTTTCTTGTTCGTTGTCTCTCTCTCTCTCTCTCTTTTCTTGTTCGTTGTCTCTCTCTCTCTCTCTCTCTCTTTTCTTGTTCGTTGTCTCTCTCTCTCTCTCTCTTTTCTTGTTCGTTGTCTCTCTCTCTCTCTCTCTTTTCTTGTTCGTTGTCTCTCTCTCTCTTTTCTTGTTCGTTGTCTCTCTCTCTCTTTTCTTGTTCGTTGTCTCTCTCTCTCTTTTCTTGTTCGTTGTCTCTCTCTCTCTTTTCTTGTTCGTTGTCTCTCTCTCTCTTTTCTTGTTCGTTGTCTCTCTCTCTCTTTTCTTGTTCGTTGTCTCTCTCTCTCTTTTCTTGTTCGTTGTCTCTCTGTCTCTTTTCTTGTTCGTTGTCTCTCTGTCTCTTTTCTTGTTCGTTGTCTCTCTGTCTCTTTTCTTGTTCGTTGTCTCTCTGTCTCTTTTCTTGTTCGTTGTCTCTCTGTCTCTTTTCTTGTTCGTTGTCTCTCTGTCTCTTTTCTTGTTCGTTGTCTCTCTGTCTCTTTTCTTGTTCGTTGTCTCTCTGTCTCTTTTCTTGTTCGTTGTCTCTCTGTCTCTTTTCTTGTTCGTTGTCTCTCTGTCTCTTTTCTTGTTCGTTGTCTCTCTGTCTCTTTTCTTGTTCGTTGTCTCTCTGTCTCTTTTCTTGTTCGTTGTCTCTCTCTCTCTCTTTTCTTGTTCGTTGTCTCTCTCTCTCTCTTTTCTTGTTCGTTGTCTCTCTCTCTCTCTTTTCTTGTTCGTTGTCTCTCTCTCTCTCTTTTCTTGTTCGTTGTCTCTCTCTCTCTCTTTTCTTGTTCGTTGTCTCTCTCTCTCTCTTTTCTTGTTCGTTGTCTCTCTCTCTCTCTTTTCTTGTTCGTTGTCTCTCTCTCTCTCTTTTCTTGTTCGTTGTCTCTCTCTCTCTCTTTTCTTGTTCGTTGTCTCTCTCTCTCTCTTTTCTTGTTCGTTGTCTCTCTCTCTCTCTTTTCTTGTTCGTTGTCTCTCTCTCTCTCTTTTCTTGTTCGTTGTCTCTCTCTCTCTCTTTTCTTGTTCGTTGTCTCTCTCTCTCTCTTTTCTTGTTCGTTGTCTCTCTCTCTCTCTTTTCTTGTTCGTTGTCTCTCTCTCTCTCTTTTCTTGTTCGTTGTCTCTCTCTCTCTCTTTTCTTGTTCGTTGTCTCTCTCTCTCTCTTTTCTTGTTCGTTGTCTCTCTCTCTCTCTTTTCTTGTTCGTTGTCTCTCTCTCTCTCTTTTCTTGTTCGTTGTCTCTCTCTCTCTCTTTTCTTGTTCGTTGTCTCTCTCTCTCTCTTTTCTTGTTCGTTGTCTCTCTCTCTCTCTTTTCTTGTTCGTTGTCTCTCTCTCTCTCTTTTCTTGTTCGTTGTCTCTCTCTCTCTCTTTTCTTGTTCGTTGTCTCTCTCTCTCTCTTTTCTTGTTCGTTGTCTCTCTCTCTCTCTTTTCTTGTTCGTTGTCTCTCTCTCTCTCTGTCTCTTTTCTTGTTCGTTCTCAGCTTTCGTTCTTTCTTCCTCATTTCCATTCTCTCTCCCTCAGTTTTTGTTCTCTTTCTCTCACCTTCCCTCTCTTATTTTTGTTCTCTTTCTCTCACCTTCCCTCTCTTATTTTTGTTCTCTTTCTCTCACCTTTCCTCTCTTATTTTTGTTCTCTCTCTCTTTTTTATTTTTGTTCTTTGTCTCGCTCTCATATTTTTTTCTCTTTCTCTCATTGTTTGTTCATACTTCTCTCTCTTATTTTTTTTTTTTTTTAGTTTTTAGTTTTTCTCCTACATCTTTTAGATTTTCTGATTTTCATTCACTTTTCTTTATTCTCTCTTGCATTTCAAACTAAAAGACTGCTGAATCAGTGCCAATAAAAAAGCTTTAGTATTAATAAACAAAATCATAGAAATTTTTAGAGGTATATAATTTTGAACTTGGTTAATGTCGGTCTGGTGTTGGGTCAGGTTGGTGAGGTGAAGAGGAATTGGTGAAAACCTGTGTATGTACCAAAGCTGAACCCATGACTTATTTTTCTCCCTGGTAGATTGCTTATCTTCTGACGTCAGTTATATTGATAAGAATTAGTGACCGGCTGTACCTTGTTGGCAATAGCTTTTCTTGAGGGAGATGTTCTTTTGGTCCATTTTCAGATTTTGTTTCCTTTTTGCCAGCTTGAGCACATGTACACTCATACACAGACATGCACACTCTTTTCTCTTATTATCAGTCTCTCTCTCTCTCTCTCACTTGCTCTTTCACTATCTCTCACTTGCTCACTTTCTTGCTCTCACTATCTTCATGTATATTTTGTTTTCTGTTGCCTTTTATAGACAGATGGAGTTTCTTGAGTCTCAGCAAAAGATGTCAGATGATATCAAACCTTATAGAAAATATACAAAATTGGTTTGAGGCTGTGATTAAATTTATTTGTTATAACTTTCAATTAATAAATTTAGGATTTGTCTTTTAGTATTTCTTTAAAATTAAGTTAATAAATTTTAACTGAGAATATCCTAGGCTGCATATAGATTTGAGCTTTCTTTTATTAAGATAGTGTTAGTGAATATACACATTTATTATAGTTTTAATAATTACTATAAACTTATGTACCTGTGCAAGTATCCACATTGTGATTGTTCAAATTACAGTTTCAGATGATGTATATATTTACCAAACCCCTCTGCCATGCACAGGATGTGACACTTGGTCAATTTTTAAGCAAAGTACATCTTGTTTTTAATTCAGAGTTTTCCTTCTCCTTAATGCAAGATTAAAGAACTCTGTTTTCTTTACTATTTTCCTGGAGTGGAGGGAACAAATTTGTCTTTCCCATGGAATTAGCTCAAAGTGAAAAGCCAACAGCTTCATATAGGATTTGAACTTGGGCTGCTGATTTCATTTTCTAGGATGATAACTATTTCCCTAAGAACATCTTTTGGATGATGTACTGCCTGGGCTTATTCAGGCATCCATTATAATTTTTAACCTTTTGGGAGAAAATTAGACTGAACCCTTTATTTATAAATAGACATTCTCATTCCTCCTTCTGTTCCAGAGCCTGCCTAGTGATCATGCCAAGTGGGGGAAGTAATCACCTGGTTTCAGGGGGCTTTCCCTTATACCAAAGTGACATCTAAATCCTTGTCTAAAAGGACTAGAGCTCAGTTTATTGCTTGGTGCCTGAGGCACACCTGAAAGGGAATGCTGAGGAGACAAAGTATTTTTTTTTTGTGATGGCCATGCATATCTTGATTTGTGCATGGCTCTTCACTATAAAATTACTTAATGTCAAATCTGACTAGGTGGTAAATTGGATAAATCCCCGATTAGAGGATATCTTGTATCAGTTAATTCTCACTAATCCAGATACATCAATGTATAATAATAATTCCTCATTTCAGAAATTCAGACAAAAGCTTTCATTAGAGTTAGAATTTATTTTCTTGGAGAGATGTCATATTGTATGTTACCGCTTACAACTTCAACGAAGTTTAAGCCCAGCTTTAATGTACTTGTTTGAAAGGAGTAAGCAGCAATAGCAACCAAAATTCCAAGTAATGCCTGCTGGCAATATTTCTGTTCCGCTCACGTTTTAGATTCTCAAAGAATAAACTTGTGTTAAATCAGTACCAGTTGTTGTGCTATTAGAATAACTGATCCACCTTCCTTAACAGCAATTTAATTCCATTTTTTGAGCTCATCTTATGAACAAATGGCTCCAGTGTAACAAGTCTGGCTCTGCTGTTATGTAAATTTAAGTGTACTGCAATGACTTATCTGCTCTTAGGCAAGTCAGTTTAGAGTCCATAGTTCTTGGTCTTTCTTTCAATTTTGATATTCCATTCTATTTTCTTCAAACTATGGAGGAGTTTTCAAATAACATTTAACTGTAACTATGTTCTGCTACCAATTACTAGAATATCAAGTTAGGTACCACATAAGGGATGTTAATCAGCAAAGTCCAAAGTTTACTTTGGTATAGCATCTCCAGGCAACTGATACTAAACTAACCAAGAAGAAATATATAGTTTTAATAGAGCTACAAGGAAGAACTCACTCTCAACAAGCAGAAGTGTTAAGCTATTTTGAAGCTGATTGACTGTTACATATGGTATGCAAATCTAACCATGCCCGTGAGAAAGGCATGAATCCACTTCTGCTTGTGTTCAATTCCACTACTAATTATTTTGAGATTTTTTTCATCTCTTGCATTCCACAATGGTTAATGGATCTTGGAGGAAATGAATGAACACCTTGAGCAAGCTATTCTTTCTCATAGTCAAACTTGACAGAAGCCAGTAATAATAATTTTCAAATGACTGAAAAACCAATTGGCTTTCCTTGGTAACAGCATTCCATGATATTGATGTTTCTATTTAGGATATCATAGTTATCTCTGTGAGAATTTTTATAATTGTATAATGTAGACCCCACAAAATTACCATTTTGTAACAAATTAGACTGGAAATTGCTTTCTCTAAGTTAGAAGAATATAAGTATATTGCTCTAATAAAACTGTTGCTATAATGTGCTGTTTTTCCTGGGTTATGGTTATATGAGATATATATATATATATATATATATATATATAAAGTTTGAGTAGTATAGACATGGGATATGATACCCATCACGTGGTAGCCTCTTGGTCTGTTAATCACATAGGCAAGAAACTGGCAGTCACCAAATGCAGCTGTCTGTGTTTACACTATTTTAAACTTGGATTTACATATGCTCTATCACTGGTATTGAACGATATTTATGAATATTAAAAAAATCATAACTAGATTAAGTAAATATATGAGAATTTTAGTAATATATAAATACATGTGGTATGAAATAGCAGAATATACAAAAAAACAAAAACAGTATCTGTATTGTATATTTAGATGAAAGATTATTTAAGTAAAGATATGTATGTATGTATGTATGTATGTAAGATAACATTAATGTTATGGTATCTACTATAATTTTGAGAAGTCATCATTCTTAGGGTTGTTTTGGGTAGTTGAACTATTTTTTCTGCTTTTCTTATCATCACAACATTTCAAATGATCTGTTCTACAGCCTTCTTCAGGTGTACACATCTGGAAGGAGAAAAGCTCACATTACTCTCTCTGGACTGAGATCCAAATAATAGATAGGGAACATCACTGAAGAGTAAGAAAATTCAAGGTTGTGGCATACATTAACCTGACAGATATACAAATCAAACGAGTGTAAATTTCAGTGTGGTGTAAGTTTCTTTGCTGAACAGAGTGAGAACTTGAGAGCATTCCTGCATATCCCCCCCAAAAAAAATGGAATTACTTGAGTTACACAAGTTACACTGAAGGCACTTGTCATTGTAGGAAATGGATTCCCGCTAGTAAAGTTCAATACCTGGATGAGGCTGTTTGCATTTTACTTCATGCTAATACTCTTTGGAAAAGCATAAATTTATTTCTTCTCTCCCTTGTTTAGCAGACTGGGTTCTTAGCCTTGGTACAGCAACCAGTGTAAGAGAAGGAAAACTCCTTATTCATACCAGCTTTCCTCTGTTTGATAATTGATTTTGCATCACACAGCGCCTATTGTAGAGGGCTCTGATAAATACATACTGTTGTAATTTGGTTTTTGAGTTTTAAAAACGAAGTACCAGTTTAACCATTGTATAAGGAAAATGGAAGTACCATTTCTGCTATTGTTACTTGTCAATAAAAAAAGTGGTAGTACTCTCTCAGCAGCTAACACCTGACTGGAGTCTGGTGTCAGATTTATTACATTTATCTCCCTTGGAATTGCCTATATGAGTCTTATTTCTGGAAATCATTTAAGTTGATCTGTATATTTTCTACCATTTTTTTCTATTCACTACCATATTTGCTGGAAAAAGAGATTCCTTTTCTTTTTTTTTTTTATTGATTGTAATATTGAAGAAGCCTGGGTATTAGATTGGCTGAAACATGGTAATAACAAAAGCAGCGTAAAGAGTTTAATAGTCTGATCAACTCCTGAAAATTGGTGGTAATTGTAAATCTAAACTTATGTAGCTGACTTACCAATTTTCTTGTCTTTCATGTTTCTAGCACTGTGTCAATCTGTCCTTTTCTATGAGACATTCATCTTCCTCTTGTGGGCTCAGCTGGGCATTTTACTATGATGGCTCCCAATTTAATATTAGTAGAATTATTGAAGTACTTAACCAGTAATGAGTGGAAGATATAAAAAGAATGGCTAATTTTTGGGCCCCAAATAATCTTGCTCATTTCATTACTTGCTTGTCAGCTGCCACCTGTTCCTCATCTCTTGCTGTTGAGTGGGCTATGAAATATATGCACTAAATAGATGATAGTGTTAGGAAAAAAACAATTTGTGTAAACCCTGACAGATGGTATTCTATGTTTTGTTTTTGATCTAGTCTAGGTTTTACCCTAAATCAGATAATGCTAGTTATTTAATAACCTTAGCATAGTTGTGGCACAAGCCAGAAGTATGAGGCACTGAATGAGAATTGAACTCACTAGATGTAGTCACTGGCTCAATTAACAGCAAAACCTCTGTGCAGATTCTAGATGCTGTCTAAAGGACTTAAAGTAATAGTGACAGATGGAAAAAGAGTCATGGGAATCTGTTCAGTTGGCATACCTTGATGATATTGAATCTAAATTGGAGTTGTGGTGGTAATAAAAATGAACACAAGTTTCTGGACAGAGATCTTTATACACTATTTTTAAGTAATATTAAGTCTTTTTAATTAAATCAAATGCATATAAAAAGTTTAGGGACATTCTTTTTAATCCCTTCCTGTAGTATTTATTAGACATTTTGGTAATTTGGCAATACAACCTTAGCATTAAACCTTGGTCGCTTTGTTAAAACTAGAATTTAATAGGAAGTTCACAAAATTGCATTTACTGTGTGTGTGTGTGTGTGTGTGTGTGTGTGTGTGTGTGTGTGTGTGTGTGTGTGTGTGTGTGTTAAAGGAATATCACATTCTCAAATACTTGAAGATGTATGAAGGTTTCCTCAGCAAATTAGAATGAGACTATAGAGAATAGACACTTCATAACTAACTAGTTGTATTTATAAAGTGATTATAGTGAACAAAATAAATATACTAGCATTTTTATCAATACAGATACAATCAAACTAGTTTAGCATTTAGAAACATGAAGAGAAGCAATGATTTTTCGATTTTCAGTCTTTACTTGGAATGAGGATGATTAAGTTAAGTCAGTTCCCAAAATGAAGTGTAGTTGGTGGGGATCTGTTCGCTTTTGTAATAGTGATTGGAATTTAAAGGTCCACTTAAAAATGGGTGCTGAGAATAATAATTTTCTATTGTAACTGACAACAAAAGATATTTTGCTATGTCAGCTTTTATGCATTTTTTTCTAGCCAGGTTGAGTGATATGATCCCAAGAGGAGGCTTGTTAAGGTAGGGGGTTGGTGTGTATTTTCCTCGGGTTAAAGAAGAGTTACGTGTGTTGCAGAGGTTTGTGAGGAAGGTGGGTTGATGGATGGGAGCTCAGAAAACGAAGGTATCGGGCCATGTAAATACGACGGTCGGCGACGGTGACATTGTGTTTGCTTCCGATGAATCAGCCACACACCATAGTAATCTTGTTTGCCTCTTCACAATAATGGTTCTCACCGCATTCTTTTCTTCCTCCTCCTCCTCTCCCTTCCATACGTCTTGTTTGCATTTGGAAATGACCTAGACCATGCACCTGAATGTTTGTTTAGACCCGAAAGTTGATGATGCCGGCCTCATGTGTCAGTGTCACAAGGCAGTCTCTTCTCCCTCCACTCATCTTGTGACCCCCATGTTGACTAACAATGACATTGCAGTGCTCAAAAGAATTGTCGGTTTGACTTGTGAGAATCAATTCATAACTTTTCTTCCACCATCCAATCTTGAGTATTTCTTATTCCTCCTCACCTCGTCTAATTATTTATCTGAATTTTTTCAAGTTGATCCAGTGGATCCTCATCTGTGAAAAAGCTTTTTACCTTCATATTAGCAATGTCTCTTCAGAGATTTCATTTCCCCATTTTAATTTTTTCATTATTCAGGCTCCTCCAATGCAAACATATTTTAATTTGTAGATCTAGTCATGTATAGAATGGCAAATAAAGAAACCGTTCTTTAGGTTCAGAAAGGTTAATAAAATAATGACAATTTATCTTTGTTCACTTTCTATCTTTAAAAAATATGATGTATTGTTACCTGACCCATGTAAGCATCAGAGTATTGTTTTCTTCTTGCTTTAACAGTCTTTTTCTTTTTCCTTCACTGTGTGCGTGCGTGCATGTCTGTTTGTGTATGTATGTATGTATGTATGTGTGTGTATAAATATATATATATATATATATATATATATATATTGTGTGTGTGTGTGTGTTTCTGAATTTTGGTTTGGGTGCCTTGTATGGTGTAATGGTTAGCAAGCTCTGCAAGTAGACTATTACTACTGCTTGTGAGTTAGATTCTAAATGGATGCCCCATACATCTGGCCTTCTGTCACTCTTAAACTAAGCTTGATGAATAACTATACATCTCTCTCAATTTCAAAAACTATATGACTTCAACTTGTGTTCTTGATAATGACCAGCAGTTGTTGAAAGTTTTCAGACTACTCCCCCCAACTCCCTTAAAAAAACTTTGGATAGTTTTTCTTTAGCTGTTATAGATATTTGCTTGCTGACTGAAAGAGCTTAAAACACTGCATAAAAATACTGTTAAACCCTTTCATTCCCACTGGGACACTGATGTCTCAGTAAAATTTCATTTTCATTTTAACTTTTAAAATGTTGTAGTCAAAACATTTTGCATATCCAAAACTTAAAAACACAATTTGGTTAATGAAAGGATTAAAGAAATGTGCCTAAAAGAGCATTTGTAATCTAAATATACATTCTGTCTATCTATCTTATATAATTGACTTGTAATGAAACAGTTTGCTGAAGGAAATTAAATTTAATCTTCGATATTTATTTTTTTATTTTCATTATTTTTTTAAATTACTGAATAAGAAATTCTCTTGAGAAATTGTTTTAATGTTTATAAAATCCATAATATTCCTCAAATTCTTAATGACTTAAAAAAATTAAATGCTAGGTATATGACTTAATTTTATGAAGAGAATAAATTTCAGTTTTATTTAAGACATTTATGGGACATTTAAATTTAGAATTAAAATTAAACTTATGGGACCTTGTTAGAATAGGGGTCACTCCCCCTCTTCTCAATGGGTAAAAATAGTCAATCATATTACAGTTTTTAATGATTTTCTTATTTTGTTGATGATAAAACTTGACAGGTAACTGAATTCTCCTAAATTTAAAGTGTATTATCTGTTTATTTACCTTAGTTTGGTTCTATTTGCCTTTGTCCGTGGACTCTCTTATTGAAAATACTATGATATTGGACACTCCTCCTCCCACCGAAAAAAAAAAAACAGTGAAAAAAACTGAAACCTTCTTTATTATTACCACAAAGTTTAATGAAACTTTCTATGGCTTAGACATACACAAGAAATGATTATTTTTCTTGATCATCATTATCAAAGTTCCCCTTAGTTGTAGCCATGATTTTTTAAAATCAAAATTCTAAGAAATTTCCTATTTTATGTATTTCCGAGAAAAAAAGGGTAGATCTCTTTCTACTTTGAGGAAGTGCAATTAGAGTAACAGTTATTGTAATTGGAAAGGGAGTTCAAAACCTAGAT
Organism: Sepioteuthis lessoniana; assembly: GCA_963585895.1. NCBI lineage: Eukaryota > Metazoa > Mollusca > Cephalopoda > Myopsida > Loliginidae > Sepioteuthis > Sepioteuthis lessoniana. Next base: position 87,829 of record CAUZXS010000634.1, read on the forward strand.
GAAGCTGTTTGTGTTTCACTTTGGGCTAATTAATACCCTAGAGAAAGACCATGAATCCATCTGTTCTCTCTCTCCAGTTATGGGTAAATAGTAGACAGGACTAGGTTCTTTAGCCTGAGAAAGGCAGCCAATCTAGGGGAAGAAATTCTTACCAGCTGTACTCTGTTTAAAAATTGACCTTGTGACACACTCTGTCTATGGTAGAAGAATTCAATAAATACACGTTTGCTGGAGATCCCTCTCACTAATGTGACAGTTTGAATCTACTAAAGATATGCACACCTTCATAGGTGTTATGGGGTGGTATTTACAAGATCTTATGATAATGGATTTTATCATTTGCTGCATTTATAAATTTTTTGTCTTGAGGTTGCTTTTTCCTTTAGAAAGAGATTATCCCTCTCCTAACTCTTTTTTTTTTCTCCACTGAATTTTCCTCAGTGGTTAAGAATAGTCAAGATGTCATTTTCTACATTTTACTTAAATCATACTTCCTCAAAGTAGAAAGAGAAGATCTCTTTTTTTTTTTTTTTTTTTTTTTTTTACCCTCAGAAATACATAAAATAGGAAATTTCTGAGAATTTTCATTGGATGATGGATATGCTGAAAAGTTGTGTTTCCGCCACCAAGATGAGATTCAGTTTAAAAAAAAAAAAATTCTTGTTATGAAACCTTTTTCTGTGTGATCTACAGACATTTGAACATTGTGCATATGAAAAAGAAAAACAATTCTTGAGTTAGATTTATTATAGTGCTTCTCAAACTTTATTTTGTGCTAGCATGCTAAGAATTATATTTGATTTTAGTTGTTTCTTAGGTTGATTGGCAAGTTGGTGGTGGAAATGTAACAGACCATGTACTGATACTGGACACATTCACAGCTTTGAAATGCATGTTTGTAAATGTTGAAAAATTTACATTGCTCACTTGGGGATGAGTTGGCTCACAGTTTAAAAGCCATTGATTTGTTTTATCTACTCTTAGATTTTTTTTTAATCTTTTATCTGGCAGTGTGAGTAGTTGCAGTAAAAATTAACTAAAATTAAGTTGAAAGAAATATGAGTAAAAGTCAAAAATGGTTGACAATATTTTATCTTATAAAATATCAAGATAATATTATTGCAAATACTACTAGTTAATGTAACAGTCATCTTCATAGGAAATAGAATTGATGACTTGAGTTCAGTGTTTCACTACAAATTGATTACCTTGGATGTGGCTGTTGGCATTTCACTATGAGCTAATGCCCTTTGAAAAGGCATGAATCATTCTCTTCTTTCCCCTCATCTATTGATAAATAGTAGAGTAGGCTGGATTCTTTAGTCTTGGTAAGGTAATCACTCTATAAGGAAAACTCTGAAAACCAGTTGTACTCCTGTTTGTGATGGAAGAGTTGTGTAAATACATACATTAAGTTTAAATATAGCAACTGAAATTAAGATGAAAGAAATACTAGTAAAAAAAATTGTGATTGCATATGTGCTTGTTTGAAGAGATGTTCCCATTTTAAATGCTGACATCATACATGAATGTTCGCATCTAGCCAGTACTTGAATAATGAACAAAAATCTCAGTTTCATCCATACAAATGAAATTTCATCAAATAAAAAATATTCTGAAATTTCACATTTAACAATTTCTTCACATAAGAACAATTGCCTATATTTCATTGAACTTCACAACTTTTAATTACCTCCCTTATTTCTCCACTCTTTAATTATCATTGTCCTTTTTTTTCCTTGACTCAGTCAAAAGAGGAATGTCTTAAATCAGGTTTCATTTAATTTGTGTGAGTGTGTGTGCTTTTATTTTTAAGCACTAAGTTTCAGCTCCCATGGTTTGCCAATAGTTCATTAACCTTTATCCTTCTTTATAATTTAGTGTCCAAAGGTGAGTCATTTTCAGCATATGGCCTCTTCATATAAAATCTCTTTTTCACTCTCTTACACACAAATACACACCTGTATATTAATTATGAGTAACTACAGACATTAGTCCATCTGTCATTTCCTTTAGTCATAACTACCATGCTCAATTGCAGTAAAGTATACAGGTGACGCTTATTTTGGACCTGAGATGTGTATTTAAGGAGTTCACCTTTGATAATGACTAATTCTTTAGCTGCACACTTCATTTCGTTATGTACAGAGATGTGATTAGGTGAAGGTGAGGGTTAGATCTGTTATTTATTTATTTTTTTTATTTTTTTGTGAACTTTTACAAGTCAGTTTTGAGAAAGGGAGTTGAAACATTTTTGGTTTTTACTACTTCTGTTTTGTCCTGAATTATAAAGTTTTATCTGTGCTGTTGTCAGGGCTTAGAATACACTGACTACAGAGGGGTTACACCCTGTTTCTAAACTGCATCTAATGGTGAGGCTCCAGTTTTGGAGATTTGGGGAGTGTGGAGTATTTCATCATTGCTATTACTCCAAGGTCTACTCTACCCCAGTGGTAGTACCTGTTAGGTTCCCCTCTATGGGTCAAATAGATGTGTTTAAAAATTTGATTTCGATAGAACTATGTGCAAAAAATTTCTTAAGAATCAGCTACACAAAAAATATGAATGTACAATGAATGCGATTTTCTGATCTCAAGGCATAAAATAATCCTAGATGGGTTGGCCTGCCATTAAAATCAACCAATCAACTTTAATGAAACCTGAAGAAATTCAGCTCGATTTCTTTCATTATCTTTTCAAGAAAACTAGGCTTAGATGCATCATATTTATATTTACACTTAGCTCAGTATAGGCCATTAATAATTTTTACTGTGGTTTTAAATATGAAGGTGGTGTTGAGAAGTTCTTGGCTTAACCAAGAAAAGAATGCTCCTTTTTAGAATTTAAAAAGAAAATGATTTTGAATTTTTTGGAAGGCTTAAAGAAACTTGAACACCCTGTCAGTAGGGTTTAGAATAGGCTGGCTGTATCCCCATACAGAAAGGTAAAAAGGGGTGTCCTGGGTATAACACTGACCTTCATGTGATGATGAGTCTCTAGTTCAGGAGATCTGGGGAATGTAGAGTATCCCTTCAACAAATGATTATTATTTAAAAAGAAATAGTTACTTGAGTTTTTTGTATACAATTATATACCGAGTATTCCTATCTAATACAAATAATTTGCACACAGTTGTATGGTTTCAAGTATTCTTATCAAATATTAATAATTTATTCACAATTATATGAATTCAACTAAATATTTCTATTGAATAATAATCATTTATTTGCTCACAGTCATATGATTTCAAGTAACTAATAATAATCCTTAGTGAATGATTATAGCTCCAATTAACTATTATTACAAATAATTTACATTTATATGGCATCACATATTCCTATCTAATAATTTTCGAATAGATCTATTTGATCTATAGATGACTCTAACAGGTACTGCTACTTCAGGCCAGATTTGACCTGCGAGTAATGGCAATGAAGGTGTACTCCACACTTGTATATAAATTTAATTCATCAACAACTATTAGCAGATAGCAGGGTATTTAAGTTTATAATTAAATTTTTTTCTTTTTTTTAGATATATAAATACTGTAATTAGTTTTTTATATCTAAATTGCAGTTTCCCTTACAGGTTTTAACAATGTTTATTAAAAAAAAAATAGCTATATAAGCAGTGAGTTCACTTACAGTCAGTTATTGAAATCTATCTGGAAAAGTAAGTCTTTGCAACAAGAGCTAAAGATGACAAAGTAATATTAGTTGAAGTATATGATCTCTGGCTTGGGGGGAATGAAGAATAGAAGATTAAAAAAAAAGTTAGTGTTTTGGAGATAAAGAATTATCAATTCACAGAAATCTTCCAGAAATTGTTAAGACAGTATTACTTCTTCAATTTCTAAATGTTGTTTACACAATATTTTAGCAAGGATTATTTGAAAGAATGTAAAGAATAAAAAAGATACAGGTTTCTTACCAGTTTCTGGTTTGCTTAGGTTTTATGTAATCATTTTTAATAATTTTTTTCCAAAATATTTATTCATATTTTACTTTTATTGCTCCAGTTACTTTCTTTTTTTCATTTTTTTTAAGACTTTACTTCTGATTTACTTTTTAAAATTATATTTTATAACTTTCTAAAGGTTTTAAGTATTTTAATTATTCACTGAAAAAAAATGGCTCAACTTTTACATAAACAAATTTAGAGAATGCTAATCAAATGTGATCAGTTATTAAGAAAACAATAGAAAACATTTGCAGACCAAAGATAAGTCAATACCTCTGAATAAAGAAACTTTTATATCTCTCATATATATATATATCCTCTGTATTGATATCTTTTTTTTTCATCCAAACTTACATATTGCATGTTTCCTTTGGATAAATTTCTTTGTAAAATGAAAATAAGATTCTACATTAAGGGAATGAATGTGAGGGAATGTCTTCCAGAAAAATCCTTTCTCTATCCCCTTCTGTTCTGATCAATATGGTATTTCCTGTACCTACCCACTTCACTTGGTGACTCATGGGTATTCAGATGGATGCCCCACACACCCTCAACCTGTTTTCTTTCCTTATTCAGGCTTTTGGTGATGTTTTGGCAAGTTTACTTGCTCTGTGTGTGTGTGTGTGTGTGTGTGTTCGCGCACCTCCTTTTCCTTATGCTACTCCTCACAGATTTTCCTAACCTTTTTTGTGATGATGCCACTGATTTGTTGTTTTTATTCATTTAACTCTCTTGCCTTCTGTACTGTATTAATAGTTTATATGCAAAAACCTCAGGTAGCTAAATACTCTCACCTTGTCATTTTTAGATAAGCAGCTTTTTGCAGATTGAACAAGTCAGCAGCAAGGAAGGCATTCAGTTGCAAAATGTTCATATGACCTACTGTCTATAATCATTACTATTTTGGGTACAATTGTACAGTTGTGGTCCCAGTTTTGATGTTATTGTTTTTGTGACTCCTCTCTTTCTGGTAGGACTGTTCTGGCCCTTAGACAGTTTTTCATTTCACATTCATTTTGTCTAAGTTAAAAATTTGGACATTTTTGTTAATGATTTAAAAAAAATGCATTTTTCTTTCTTTTAATAGCAGTCCTTATATGAAAAAGTTAATCCATCAATTCAGTGTGGATACTTGGTATTGTCTAGTAGACTTACCAAGAAAGAGTCAAGGGAATCCATATTGTCAGCATACCTTGATGATGTGATGAAGTTGCTAATAAGCAAATAGCAAATAAATAAATGAACTTATTGATGTATTTGATAATGAATAAAGCGTTAAACTTCTTTTACAGAGGAGTGACAGTGAAAGTGGGTTAGGGACACTTTTCCAAAATCAGTGGTGTTAAAATACCATTATACCTTATTTTTGATATTTATTAAGTTTATTCGGCACAAAAACCAAATTTTAAGTTGGAAGATTGTGTAACCCCTTTTTTAAAAATATTAAAGTTTCTGATATTTTTTACTAGACAATTCATGCACCAACTTCTAGTATGGAAAGGGAAATATGTAACTATCTAAACCATTAAGCTGGCTCTCCAAAATATGATAGATATTTCTGACCTTAGCTTTGCCTGACACATGACACTACTTGGTGAGAATCAAACTCATTATATATAACAAATGCTGTCTTTTAGAACTAGTTTTTTTAACTGTTGCTCTATACCAGATGCTAATTTTATTAGATTGCTAACAGCTTATTTAACAATGTTGATTCATGCAAAAGATCAGTAAAAGTAAATCATACTGAAACACCATTATTATAAAACTTTGGGTGGTGCCCGTGGTGTAATGGTTATCGTTGTAGGAAATGGACACAGCGACTCGAGTTCAAATCCTGGATGAGAATAGTTGCATTTCACATAGCACTTATACCTTTGGAAAAGGTATGAATCCAATTATTCTCCCTCCAGCTATGGGTAAATAGTAGGACAGACTGAGTTCTTCAGCCTTGGTGAGGCAACTAGCCTAGGAGAAGGAAAACTCTGAATTCAAACATGTTAAACTCGCTTAAAAATTGACCTTGTGTCATATCCTGCTCAAGCGAAGGGGTTGGTAAATAGGATTATTATAAAACTTTGGTTTAAAGTGACCTGCCTATGCTATAATTTAGCAAGATGTTTTTTGGAAATTTTTATAATTTATCATAATTGATTTAATGGAAAAATGTCAGAATATCTGTGGTTTCACTATCATTTCTTTGCTTTTGTGACTCATATATATATATATATATATATAGTGCAATTAGAAGGAAACTCAAAACTGGTTAAATTGTCATAAATTTATTTTGGCGGAGAATATCATTATACTCTCCGTCTCGTCAGATAACTGAACATGTTTAAATTGAGGTTGAAAAACCACAAATATGGATTACAGTGTAGGAGGGGGAAGTAAAACCTATATGAATTTTAAATTCTCAGGTGTGAGTAAAGGGAGTCAAAACAATAAAGTGTTAGAAAAATTAAGAAACCAGAAAAAAAGGTGTTGCTGTAAATTAACCCATCCTAATTTGAACATATGCTAGATTTTTCATAGCAGGTGAATAATGTAAGCTTGTAAACTAAAATATTATCTTCATATAGTTTTCTTGTCTTTCTTATACATATGTTAATTCCCTCAGCTAATGTGGTCTTGGACTTTCTCCTTAAAAAATAAAATAAAAATAAATTTAACCAGGTTTGAGTTTCCTTCTACTTGCACTGTATACATTCTGTATATGAGTTCTGTTATATAAACCTGGATAGAAAAATTATATAACAATAGCCATACATCGAGCACTCCTATAGATTTATATGGAATTCCTCATATATTCTTTATGCGAATAATCCACACCCACTGTATTTGGATGCTGACTGGATATTACTGATATAAGTTGCCCAACCATAGTCAAGGGAAACCCAAAGGCTCCCTTTTTAATAGCTACTATACCAAGGAGTAGGGGAGGGTGCTACTTCTTTCCCTGGATACCTTTGATCCTTTGTGTGTGTGTATATATATATATATATATATATATATATATATATATATATATATATATATATATATTGTGTGTGTGTGTGTATTTTTGTAAAAATTTTTAAAAAAATTTATTTTTGATGTAAGATAAAAATAAATAAAAGGTTCCATGACTTGTCAGGGTTTGAAAAAGTTAAGAAACTTAATAACTATACAGGTTGGAAGGAAGGTGTGTGTGGTGGTGACATCTGCTCGCCTTGGTGAGACCTTGGATTTACACTTGATTGGGATGCAGGCCTGTGCAAGATTGAAGAATGATAGTTGTCAGTGGATTAAGTTTCCCCTCTTTATGCTACTGATGTTATCTGAGGAAAGGGCAAGTAACTGGGCAGCAGTGTCATTGCATGAGTTGGTGGACAGCTGTTGAATCTAAATTCAGTGTTATCCTTCTCCTAGACTAGTTGCCTATTAAAGCTTGAGAACATAGTTTGCCCTACCATTTTGGTTGTAGTTGGATGGAGAATATATGGATTTCAGCTTTCATTCAATTATAACTGCCAAGAATTATTGCTTTCCTGTAGATTTAAAAAATGTTTTTATTATGCTTTCCATTTTTGAAATTTCATTGTATGTGTGTGTCTGTGCTTACACTCATTCATATGTATGTATGAATTTGTGCATATTTTTATGTGTGTGCGTGTGTGCATATGTATGTGTGTGTTCACATATATATGGTGTAGTATTGACACTGTTCCAGCTCGGAAGGAATCCCATTTCATTTCATCAGGTAGATCAGACTTCCATATGATTGAGAACCTATCAATAGCAGTCTTTGCCTTTGCAAGGTGTATATTTACATCATTTTTAGTAGATGAGATATTGCTGCCTAGGTATGTGAACTTGTTTGCTAATTTTAGAGGCCTACCATTTTGAGTGGAGATGTCTTCTGCTAGTTTAAAACACATGTACTCTGTTTTATTTGCTAATGCTTCCTGCTATTTGCTCTTGGTCATGCTGTAGGGATTTGGTTTGGGAATGTGGGTTTGCAAGCAGTGGTAGAACATTTGCATAGTCTGTTAAATTTTCTATAGGATATTGTCAGCTTCTCACCTTTGTTTAATGTAAATCCATTTGCTTTTATTAGATTTCTCAACAGTTAAAGTATGTAGTCTGAGCAAATTATAAACAGGTATGGCGCTAATGTATCTCCTCGCAAAACTCCTGCAAGAATATCAAAGAAATTTGTGTCTCTATGAGGTGAGCGAACTTTTACATTCATGTTTCTATAAAGCATTATTATCGCTGTAACAGTTTCTTCGGGGAGACTATATGCTTGTAGTATTTGCTCCATCTTCACTCTGTATAAGGAATCAAATGCCTTGGTAAAATCTACGAACAATAATGTCACCTCAAGAGTTTTTGCATGTACTCTTTCAATGATTTGATAGATGTGATGTTGTAGACCAATTTTCCAGAAAACCATTCTGATTTTTTCTAAAACTTTTCTCAATTTCAGTTTTGATATATTTGAGAAACAGAGCATTATAGACCTTAGTAGCAATAGAAATAAGAGTAATGTCTTTGTAGTTCTTAATGATTCTGAGGTTACCTTTCTTAGGAAAGGGGAGGATGCAGCCTTTTGTCCAAATCCTCTATTCTATTTGTTTATGTACGGCGTTAAAGTAAGTCATCAAATTTGTTTGTCTTTCATAATTCTAGAAGTATTTTATTGAGGCCTGCAGCTTTTCTGCTTTTAATTGTTGTTGGTATTGTATTAATCTTTTCCTTTGTAAACCGTCCTAGTATGATGTCTAGTTGGCTATTAATAATTTTTGTGATAGGTTGATCTGTGATTTTAAGTTTCCCGAGCAGATTCTTGACATGTTCTTTCCACTTCTGTTTTTTTTTTGGGGGGGGGCAACTTTTAGTTTATATATATATAAACAACTAGCTGGAAAACGTTGAATTTAAAACCAGTTGAAAAGCCAGTTTCTTGCTACTAGTACCATATAACCAAGTGCCACCTGCCACATGTTACTAGGAGAGGAGATGGACGTTACTAAATAACCCTGTTATTGTCCTGAGAAATGCCTTGGCACCCTGACTTATGTGATAGTAAGAAGAGAAAAAAATTCATTTATGACAAGGCAGCTTGAAATTATTAGTGTTAACCCTTTGAGCCCTGACCTCCTGAGGCTAAATTCACCCTCTTCCTTTTGAATGCGATCCCTACACCTGTAAGCTAGTGGTATGGATTACTAGTATACTAGGCTCAAAGGTTTATTTAAGCTGCATACAAAATCCTTTGTTGGATATAAGTTAGAATACTGTTAAGAATTTTCAAATAAATTTGAAGTGAAGATTACTAAGGCTCTGTGTGTGTGTGTGTGTGGGGGGGTATTCGCTTGCTTGGGATATTGTCAGGTTTTTCTTTTCTTTTTTATGTCTCTTAATTGCATTGAAATTGACATTAGGTGTTTTGCCGGTGTGTGAGTGACACGGCTTCCTGGTTCACTTGTTTCTAAAAAAGTGTCCTTTTGCTTTTGAATGTCTCTAAGTTAATCCCAAGGTTGAAAATTAGTCATCAGAAAGACAAGGTTATGCTGTCAGACAGGACTGAGACAGGTAACTATGCCCCCTGGATCAGTCTCGTGCCTTCAGTCATTGGAGGTGTGTATGTATGTATGTGTGTGTGTGTGTGTGTGTGTGTGTGTGTATATATATATATATATATATATATATATATATATATATATGGGTGGAGTGATGAGGTAATGAAGGCATATGGAAATGTTTGTGGTGAGTGAGGGCTGGTGTACTGTCACTCACTCGCTCTAGTTTTACTTATTTAAATCTTTTTGTTTTCTTCCTCTTGACTCACCTCTAGAAACCATGTTTGTCTCTTTCTTTTTTTTGTATAAACAAAACTTTGAAAAAACACCGACATCTCTCCTCCCCCTATCCAAAGTCCTGCTCTGAGTATAACAGCCTGTTTGCATTGGAAATAAGGTCCTAGAGAGGGGGAAAATCCTACATAAATTGACGTTATTAGTATATATACTGCTGTTTAGAAAAAAATTGTTTTATAAAATCACTCAATGAATATATTCTGTTATTCAAATCAATCACTGAATTTATACAACATTTTTTGATAAATACTCCTCACACACAATGCATTTCATGTCAATGTCTGTATAACACAAATTTGTTGTTTGAGTCTATGATATAACAAGTAGGATTTTATGAGTAAGTCAACAAATTTTGTCAGAGACAAACAAATGAAGTAACCATGTTTGTATACTTGTACAAATGTATTAAATCTTGCTATATGTACGCAAGCTTTTGGATTTTAACTTTTGTTATTTTAGAAAGTATTTCCCATGTGGATTTGAACTTATGATTTTATTCAGTTCTGTATACAAATAATTTTTGATTTAATGGGATGGTTGATGTATTATGCATATCCTCAAATGTGTGTGTGCAAGGAAGGAGAAACTAAGTTTGAATCAACTTAGAGCCAAATCGATTTAAAAAAAATGATATTTGAAGATATAAACTTAGAAATATTATGGTAGTAGTTTTTACATTGCAATTTTGCTTGATTTTTATAAACTTCCAATATCAAACTTCACTTCACTAGCCAAAATTCATGCAAGTGTTACTGAAAGAACAGGGAGATATATATATATATATATATATATATATATATATATATAAATAAAAAGTTGGTGACTGTTGTTGAGAGCAAACCAAAGGTTCCCTTTTCATTAGTTACTACACTGAGGTGGAGGGGAGGGCTACTTCTTTCCCTGGATTGCTCCACTTTACCCCTGATCTATACCTTATAATGTTGAGTGTTAAGTAAGGCAGCATCAAGTACCATTTTTTGAGTCTTTGGTATGCCTTGATCTGGGATTGAACCATATTTCTCTGGCCACTGGCAAACACTCTACTCACTAGGCCAATGGGCTGTGTGTGTTTGTGTATGATATATATACACACACACACACACACACACACACATATGCATTGGTAATGATTTTACTATAGGAATGCATTAAAAGGTGGGCACATCTATGGTTAGGAATTAATCCTAGAATTACTGAAGAATAGAATTGTTAAAGACATATGTGTGCGTGTTATTTTTATTAAAGATTTGACTTTAGGAATGCATTGAAAAAAAGGAAGAACATAATTTTCAGTTGTCAGAAACACAACTATGATGTAAATGGATTACTAATGATTTTACTTTTAGCATTTTACTATGAAAATTAAGAAAAAAAGATTGTCAGTGATCAGGAATTAAAGCAGCATTACTGACAGAATAGGATGATGATGTAATTATATATTGCTAATGATTTTCTTATATGAGAGTATTGCAAAGGATATACTACTGGAAGTCATTGTAACTGATTTTACTACAGAAATGTCTTTTAAAAGCAAGAAGAACAAGATTATTATTTAGTAAGTTTAGCTCAGCACAAGGCTAGAACTATGAGATGCCTAGTGAGAATCTAACTCAGTTATGACTCGCTTGCCAAGCTCAGTAAATATTTCTCCTCTAGAAGTGCCTATAGAAGAAAGGAATTGTTGATGTTCAGGAATCAAAGTTGGGATTACAACAGAATAGTGTTGTTATATGTATAGTATACATTTACTGTATATCTTGCTTGCCTTTCTCGGAGGATTTGAGAGATGGGAGGTAAATAGTCATACAACTGCTGTTTCCAGTATTTGTTCCATGTAGCATCTTTGTGTAGTTCTCATATAGCTTTTTCTCCTAGTCTTTTCTTAGAGTCCAAGTCATACAACCATACAGTAGTACTGATACAGCTACAGCTTAGTAGAATTCCAGTTTTATTTTATCATAAATCAAATTTCCATATGGTCAATAAAGACATGCGAGGTACTAATGAATAAAAAACAACTTATAAGCAATATTCTCCTGTGGACTTCTACAAATGGACACACATGTATGGACAGTGGGTACCATCTAGAGAACTTACCTGATGTGATGGCTGGTATGAGCAGAGAGAGAGTGTGTCAAAGGAATCTGTGCACTTGGCATACCCTGATGATGATGATACATTTACTATTTGTAAAATGATATCAAGATTTTTATGTATCATAAGATTTTTCTTTAAACCTTTTTGAAACTAGATCGATGAGAATTAACTTATTTTTTTCATTTAATTCCTTTACTCAGTTTTAGATGTTAATTTTTATCAGGTATTGCATAATTTTCATAAAAAAATAATAATGCACTAACTCCTTATCCTGCTTATTTCTTTCTGTTAAAAATTTTTTTGTTCCAAGAAGAGCCTAAAATATATAAACTTTGTCTTATTTGAATTCAGGTTAATAATTGTTTGGTTTTCTATATTTTGAGTTAAAATTTGGACATTTTTGTTTATTAATAATTCATTTTCAACTATAAAAGCAGGTGTCAAATGCCATATTTTCTTTCCTTTTGATTGTGTTGTTTTTTCAATTCATCACAGTGTGTTGTTTTAAAATCAGGAACTGGTTATTGAAATGAATGAAATAAGAAGCTATGGTGGCTCTATCATAATAGATAGATATTACACTGTTGTAAATATCTAGGACAAGAGCCTTAAACTCAAGGACACAGCAGGGCCATTATGTCATGGGAAAGAAGGGCAGTGGGCCAAAAGTAGGGTGAGGAAGGGTCTGTAATGTTCATCACTACCATACAGTTAATAGGCTGCTGTAGATACTCTTTATGAAAGGAATGTGCATGTGACAGTAAGGGCCTGGGAGTTTGAGGGGATGCTGAAAAGTTCTCAACATAGTGATTTTTTTTTTTTTTCATTTTATTAAGAGTTTGAAGAAGTTGAGAAATAATGTATTAAGTCTGTAGAACTGTGAGATGACTACATGGAATGGCAGATAATATATGGCTTTTGATCATTCTCATTTGGATCACTGCCCTGTCAGTGGAGCTTACACCCTGCCATCTGTATCTTCTGCAGAGTATTAAGGACCCCGTCATCCCAAGAAAATGGAGGTGTATTAGGTATGACACTAAACTGCATCTAATGATGAGGCTCCAGTTATTTAATTATTATGAATTATTTGAAACCATACAACTCTGTACTAACAAATGACTCTCATTAAATAGAAATTATTATTTGAAACCATATAATTATTAGTATTAGATAGAAATACTTGAAATCATATAGCTCTGTGCTAATTATTTGTATTAGATTAGAATACTTGATGTGATATAAATGTAAAGTGACAACTACTCAATAAATGTAAATATAAATGTATAGTAAATGCAATTCCCTAACCTCTAGATATAAAATAACTCTAGATGGGTTGACATGCCATCAAAATCTGTCAAGCTTTTTGATCATGCCGAGAAATTTTCAGCACTCCTTTGTATGTGAATTACTATAAAAATCTAATGTGAATAAAAAAAAAATAGAAAATGATTTTTAATTAAATGTCCAAGTTTTATAAAAAATATTGTTTGCAAAAATGTCTCCCAATAAAGAAGTAGACCATAGATTGTATGCTTGAGATCCTTGACTTTAAGAGATTAAAGCATGCTAAAGAACGTGTTTTTGTTTGTAGTCTCTGCTATTTCAGAATTTCTTTTCAAGGAACCAAATTAGTCTTTGTGATAGAGAAAAAAAATTCTCTAAGATCCTAGTCAATGCATTTTTGTTCTTTACAGACGTTGTGTAATTCACAAATATTAATGTGTGAGATTTCTGATATTGATTGGCATGCTTCCTCCATCAGAGTGCTTATCACAGATTTTAGATTCAAAATTGATTTGTGTTCTAAAGATTTCTCGGAAATATTTCAATAGCTTTTTGGAGCAAATTTAATCTCCAAGCCTCAAATCTTCTTTGATGATATTTTGCCTCCATGTTCATCTGAGACTCTACAGCTTCTTTAATTGGTTTTTCAATTGGATTTTTCTAATTCCAAATGGCACCCTTGCTTGGATTCTTGTAAAAATTATGGCAGTTTCTCTTGTATGAATAGTTAATGTATTAGTTAAGGGAAATTATTATTTTTTCCTTTTTACCCTCTTTTCTTTCAACTTTTTTTTTTTACTCTTTGTTAGATTGTGCATTGGTAAATGTTGCAGTTTGTCTGCTTCTTTGCACTTGCTATTTTGGAATAAACAGGCCAATTGATTCTAAGGGCATATCAATCCATCTGAGGTTATATTATACCTAGATGTTAGGTGATTGCATACATTATATATTCATACTATGGTTAGTCAAAAGTTATGCAATATTTTTGTAATGTGAGGCACAACTTAGCAGCTCCAAATGCTTTTCTCAAGGTTTGAATGTGACGAATCACACTGGACTAAGATGCCGAGCTCACTTAATACTCTCCAAGATCTACTCACTAGATTTGTTTTAATGGCTTGGAGTACAGTTTCAGAATACATGATTTTAAGCTTACTTGATTGTTGAGGTTCTTGTAAATGAATAGTTTGTATGTAACATTTTTAAATGAGCCAGGGTTTATTTATTTGCTCACAGTTAAATAGTTTCAAGTATTGCTATCTAACATTAGTGATTCTATTTACCAAGTATTTCTATCTAATTTAATAGTAATCATTTGTTTGTGCACAATTAGATCGTTTCTAGTATTGCTATTTAACACCAATTATTCTATTCAACATAATTCATTTGTTTGTACACAGTTAAAAGGTTCAAAGTATTGCTATGTAATAATAATTCAATTTAACACAGTTAAATGGTTTCAAGTATAGTAAATGATTAAATATTTTTATTTCACCCATAGATGGGACCCTAACAAATACTACCACTCCAGGTCAGAGTGGACCTAGGAGTAATGTCAATGAATGATTTGAGCCTCACCCTCAGGTGCAGTTTAGTGTCGTACCCAGGACACTTGTTGGGAAAGGGGTCTTAGCCCTCTGTAGAGATGCAGTCTGTATATTCTACAGCCCCAGTCAACTGGGCTGCATTTTGATATATTATCACTTAAGTTCTATTGGGTGGAGGGGGTGATATTTGTATATAAAAATCTCAAACTGAAATCATCTGTCTTTGTGGGGTAGAGGGGCATGATGGCAAATCTATAAAAATAGGAAGAAGACAAAAAAGTAATGTGGTAGCAAAGCACAGATACTGCAACTAGTTTATATATACAGTTCATCCACCTGATAAAGGTCTGTGATAGGTATGAACAGATATTAGTTGACTTAGGTAGTTATGAACAATTAGCTAGATCACTCTCTATCTGTCTATACCTACCTACCTATCTTTTCTAGTATGAATAAGAAAGATTATAGTAGATCACAAGGAAACTTAAGTATTTGTTAATTTAAAAAAAAACAAAGATTACTTTAATATTGTGGTCTTGTATGCTTACACTACCTGGACTTTAACAAAGTGCTTTTAGAAGAAGCTAGATAGAAACTACACATGGATGCTGTATACTGTTTTGAACAAATCCTAGAAGCAGCACCCCACAAAACAGCAGCCATACAATCACCTATCTCAAAAACCATCCAAGTAAGACAAGCATACAAGCTGGGAACTACTTGGGAAGCAAACTCATAAGTGACATTTTCCTATGTACTCCTACACATGAACACACTAGTAATGGCCAGTCAGTAAAAACTTACATTCATTACCTATGTGTAGACACTGAGTCCAGTCGAGCGGACCTGCCAAGAGCAATGGTTGATAGGGACAGATGGCAAGAGAGTCGAGGGAATCTGCACTCTCAGCATGACTTAGTGATGATTATAGGGTTAGGTTAGATACTGGTGAAATTGATTTTTTTCTTTGTTTTATTTCATAATCCATTTTCTCTTGTTCATTAGTGAATTTATATGCTTTCCTTCTTTTTTACACACTGTTTCAGCTGGCTGTATCTCCACCCTTCCTTGTATGAAAGTGGAAAAGTCTGAAACTTTTTTCACCTTGTCAGTGAAAGCTTTGAATCCACTGACTGTACTCCTGTGAAGAGGTAAGACTCCAAAAAAAGGAGTGTACTGGAAATGATGCTAAACTGCATCTGATAGTGAGGCTCCAGTTTTGAAGATCTGGGCAGTGTGGAGTATCCCTTCATTGACATTACTCTTAGGTCCACTCTAACCCTGAGTGGTAGTACTTGTTAGGGTCCAACCTATGGGAAAAAAATCTGTTTAAAAATTATTTGTATTTAATTTGAATACTTGGTGTATGGTTGTGAATCATTTATATCATGAATAGTTACTTGAAGCTATAATTGTTTGCTAAGGATTATTATTAGTTTCTTGAAACCAAATGACTGTATGCAAACAAATGATTATTATTCGATAGAAATATGAAATATAGATGAAACCATATGTTTATTAGCAGTACATAAATATAATTAAAACCATACAACTGTGTACAAATTTGTATTAGATAGGAACACTTGATATCATATGAGTATTAAGAAACAACTACTCAGAAAATATAGGTATAAATGTAAAATAAATGCAATTCCCTCACCTCTAGGTATATAACTCTAGATGGATTGACATGACATTAAAATCAATAATTCAATCATTAAATTTTCTGGTTTAAGTAAAAGGAAACATGGCTTGAATTCAAGAGACCTTCAGACCATATTTTATTTATTATATTTTAAGCATCAAGGATGCATGCCAATTTTGATGTCCAAAATTTTGCTTGGAGGAGGAGGGATGATATAAAAGGGGGATAAACTTAGAATGAAGAAAAAGTGATATTTGACTTGTAGGATTCCGATTAAAGTTTGTAAATGTATTTCAGGGAAGAATTGTCTTTGATACAAAGAAATCCAATACTTAGAAGATTCTGACTGGAAGTAGCAAACTGCTAATAGAATGTGATAACCTTTGAAAATGAATTTCTCAGATACATGAAACCAAGTGAGGTTAAGTATCACATCATATAAAGCATCACCAAAATTTCCTGGAATAAAATTAACAGTTGAAACTTGATGGCTGTTGCTCTTCTGTCTTCTCTTTCTATTATAGAATTCATTTTTTATGCTTTTATTGAATTAATCTTTAAGTGTTTATCATTTTAATATGTGATTGGCTGTTCTTTCTATTCTGAAGGGAATGAAGAATTGAGAATGGCTGGTGGTTGGAAATCAGGGAGGAGGTTGAGAAGGAAAGATGGAGAGAAAGAATTTAAATGAAAAAGTGAAACCAATGAGGAGATTAAGGGAGAAATTTTAAATGAAAAAGTGAAACTGATGAGAGAGATTTTAAATTAAGAAAATGAAACCAATGTGAAGAGAGTGAAAGAAAGAGAGTAGCAATAGAGAGTAGAATAAAGATCAGGGTGGTAAAGAAAAAAAGGAGTAAAAATACAATCTTATGGGGGTGCGATGGGGAAATTGAAAAAAGGAGAGCTAACTTAAATTAAAATATATGTATTGCAAGGAAGGAAGAAATTGATTTTGAAGTAAGTTTGGGTGTGTGTGAGAGCCTGGATAATAAATGACAAATAAACTTAATGAGATGTTGCATTCGATCTTTAAATGATAAAAAGGCAGGCAACGATTTTTACTTTTTATTTTTTGAATTTAAAATCTTTTTAAATCAAAATTTATTTATTCAGCAAAATTAAGGAATCCACTGAAATAATGTTTATTCAGTTTATTTAAAGTTTATGCAATGTTCATCTTCTATATTTTTTTCTCCTGTTGAAAATTCTTATAAATTTTAATTAAATTTCCTTTGCTTCATTAATGGATCGAGGAGGATCCATTTCACTAAACATGTAGGCATTTAATGGTTACTTGAACCATTCTTCCTCTTTCTCTTTCTCTCCCTTCCCACCTATTTTTGAATTAGATTAGGACCTGTGAGTTCATTATAACAGTGGTCCATGATGATATTGATACTTCTATTTAGGAAGGAGTGAAAGATTCTAATTTGCATTTCATTATCTCCATTGAAAAATTTTAAGATAAATAAATGATTTTACTTATGATAACTGATCCCACAAAATTATCTTGCAAATTAAACTGAAAATGGCTTTATTCTTTAAGTCAGAGCATTTTAAGTGTATTTTTAAAGGGAGTCTCTGTGGCATAATGATTAAAAGTACTGAACTCAGTAAGTTCAAACTCTAGTCATGCTATTATATTCACTTTGAGACTAATACTCTTGGAAAAGGTATGAATCCCCTTATCTTCCCAGCTATGGATTAAATAGTATCACTGCTGTTCTTCAAGAATGACTTTGACAATAAATAATCTGTAATTATTTAAAGATAGTAACAAAACCATTTAAGTATATTTTTATAATATATAAAATCTTATGATATACTTGTTTTTTTTGTGGTGTTGGTGAAAAATTCATATTGAGTTTTCATAATATATAGATAGATGAAAATAGGAAGCCAAATATATTTTTTGTTAGAAATTAGCAACCGAGGGAAAGATAAAAAAAACAAACAAACAACCCCCCCCAGGCCATTTAATATAGGATGCAACCTTAAGAATAAGAGTTAAGCTAGATACAAGCATAATGTAGCAGATCTTCAAAATGTCACAGGGATAGAAAAGAAGTAAAGGTTGTCACTTGTTCTCCAATGGCAGAAGTCAATAAACACACTTTTCACAAAAATCCACTCATATTTATTTTTGTTGTATGTTCTCTTATGATTTGTTCAAGATGGATGAGATTGTGTGATTCTGCTGAGTTAGAGGAAAATAATCATTCTTTCATTTGATTCATTGCCCTCTCCAAATAGCAGAGGGTTTCACTTGCGTGTTTGTGTGTGTGTATATTATGTATATAATTACTTCTTACAAATATAGTTATTCGATCTGTTAGTCTTTTGGCTATACTCTCTATGGAAGAGAAGGAGGAAAGCCATCTTGATGACATATGAAGAATATGGTTCTCTTTTATGGCATATCAACCATTGTAGGTTATTTAATGCCAAATCCTCTTTATACACATATATTAAATATATGTATATGATTTGTAAAAACATTTTGTTGATATTGTTTTTTAAGCCAGCCTTAGCTCATTCTTTTGTGTACAGTTAAATGGTTCCAAATATTGCTATGTATCACTCACAATTCAATTAAACATCTGTCATTTGTTTACCCACAGTTAAATGATGAAACAGTTCTATTTCTAACAATTCAATTTAGCATAAGTCATTTGTTTTCACTCGGTTTAAATGTCAAACAATTCTATATGACCCACAGATCTATCAAGTGCTACCACTCTGGGTCTGAGTGGACCTCGGAGCAATGACAATGAAAGGGTGCTCACCATCAGATTGTTGAGTGTTATATCCAGGACACTTGTTGGGGGTGGGGTACTCCTCAGCAGAGATTGCAGTCAGTGTATTCTACAGCCCCAGCTGACTGGGCTGATATGAAGAAGAGGAGAATGGTGAAACAAGTCTTCTGAATTATATTCAATTTCAATTTTGTTAATTCATCTGCAAAATGTTCAATTTTGCTGGAATAAAGTTCAATTATTTTTTTTTATTTTCTAATTTAATTCTTCCAAATAATTCAGATGTTCCTAGTTTGGTTGGGTGGGGTGGCAGTTTATTTAATAACTATTACATTGAATTGAATGACAAAAATAGATTAATGTGATAGATAGTTTGAGTCATGAATATTCAAACAAAGAAATTGGTGATATCTCTCTAATTATGAATAAAGAGAGAAGAAAAAAAATATAGAAGTTACTTATCATTTGGGTGTATCATACTTTGGGTTATGAATATGCAATCAGTATCAGTTGCTTTTGTTAAACTAAACTTCTTCAGAAAGTTGAAGTGTGTTTAGAGAGGGAGAAAGAGATGTCTTGAATATGCAGATGTAAAGAAAAAGGTGGGAAAGAAGAAGAGAGTAAGAAAGAGGACAAGAGAAGCTGGGGAAAGAGGAGGATAGGGGGGAAGCTGGGGAAAGAAAAGGAGTGCAAGAAATCTAAATAATTGCTTTAACACAAACCTTGCTATTATGTGGCATTTTCAGTAATTACAGTAAAAATCAAATCCTGATAATATGGATTCTTGTTACCATTCAGAAAATCTTTTAGAAAGCTCTTTTTCAGGGCTACAAAGATATGATATTTGTTGTTAGATTTGCATACCATGTAACACGTACATAGCATATACATGTAAGAGCCATTCAACTTCAAAAAACATTATATATTTTTTCTTGGTTAGTTTAGCATCAGTTGCCTGGAGATGCTATACCATAGTAAACTATGAATTGATTGACCTTTTGGAGTTTGCTGGGTAATATTCCTTTTGTGGTGCCCACCTTGATATTCCAACCAACATTGGTTGTAGAGCATTGTTACAGCTATTTGTTATTTGAAAACTCCTTCAGAGTTTGAGGAAAGCAGAATGGAATATGAAAGTTGAAAGAAGGACCTAGAACTATGGACTCTAAACTGACTTGCCTAAGAGCAATTAGGTTATTGCAGTACAGGAGAACAGCAGAGCCAGATTGGCCACATCAGAACTATCTGTTCATGAGATGAGCTTAAAAAATAGAATTAAGTTGCTGCTAAGGAAGTTGGATCAGTTATTCTTAGAGAAAAACAACTGGAGCTGATTTAACGCTGTTTTAAACAAACTTCTATTAAAACATTAACTGGTTTTGTTTTTATATCATGATTTGTTGATTTACCTTGTTGAATTTTATCAGCTGTTAAAAGTTGATATTTACACTAGTTACTCGTCTCTTGACTTAAGGGCATTTTCAATTGTTGATGGTTATAAATAGTGAAACATGTAATATTGAAGAGTGGAATATAAAATTAAGAAAATAACTTATTGAAGGAATAAATTAGATCCATTTCATTAAAGGATTTGTGAGCTCTGTTGGTGGGGCATAAAATATACTGACTGTTGGTAGGGCATAGAATATACTACCTGCTGGTAGGGGCGTTGTAAGATATCCTTCCCAAAATAAATGTATCCTAGGTATTACACTAGACTGCATCTGATGGTGAGGCTCTAGTTCTGGAAATCTGGGAAGTATGGAGTGCTCATTCATTGCCATTACTCCCAGGTCCACTCTAATCCAGAGTTGTGGTATCTGTTTGGGTTTTATCTATGGGTCAAATAGATCTGTTTAAAAGATATTTGTATTTGTTAGAACTGTGTGCTAAAAAAACCTTAAAAATCTATACAAAAAATATAAATATGAATCTACAATGAATATAATTCTTTAGGCATAAAATAACCCTAGATGGGCTGACATGGTGTTAAATTCAGCCAAAGAATTTGTTATGAATTCTATTTTTTGGGGTGATTCTGGATAACTTATCTGTTGAGTACTTTTATAAATAGTTGTCAAATCTAGAATTGCTTAATAACTAATTGTTTTAAAAGCTCACATCTCCGTAGCAGATTTTTATTGCTTATTGTAAACATCATTTACAAGTACACTGGTGTTTGGCCATTGGCTTAATGAGTAGAGTGTTCACCAATGGTCTGGGAGACTGGGGTTCAGTCCCAGGTCCAGTCATACAAAAGACTCAAAAAATGGTACTTGATGCTGCCTTGCTTAACACAGCATTACAAGGTAGGATCAAGGGTAAAGTGAACAATCCAGGGAAAGGAGTTGTGCCCTCCCCTACTCCTCGGTGTGGTAGTTATTGAAAAGGAAGCCTTTGGGTTACCCTCGAAGAAGGTCGCCAACTTTGCTTTTTTACTTACACTGGTATTGTTGATCTGAGAAAGGTTTATAAAAGTTTTCAACTTTTTCTTGACCATTTCAAATATAACAGTCGAAAATGAGATAAATGTAACAATGAAATAGAGAATATATCTGTTTATTTTCATGTTGGATCTCAATAGTACAAGCTTCTTAAGATGTATGTTAGTTTTGTCTGAATGAACACAAGATGGAAGGCATTCTCATATCTTTCTCTATCTCTCTTGTGAGGGCAGCTTTTATTAATTTAATATCAAAGCTGTCTGAAAGGACACTAATAAGTGCATTTTTTCTGATCATGTCTGGAAAAATAAATAAAAGCTGATGGTTAATAAGTTTTTAATAATCTGGAATTGTAGGCTAACTAATAAAAATCTTTGAGAGACCCTTCTAAAATCAGAACAAGTAGTTGGTTCAATAAATGCTCCTTATTAGTGAATTTTGAGCCTGCCATATATATACCTACACACAAAACATTTTCTCTCTCTCTCTCTCTCTCTCTCTCTCTCTCTCTCTCTCTCTCTCTCTCTCTCTCTCTCTCTCTCTCTCTCTCTCTCTCTCTCTCTCTCTCTCTCTCTCTCTCTCTCTCACACTCTTTCTCTCTCTTGCATGAGAGAAGTCCATATTTCCTGATGGCCTAACTGTGTGCACAGGTCACTTGCCATTCTCTTTAGCACAGCTGGAATTAGCCAAATCTGTGTGTGTGTAGTGAAGTACTAGCTCTCTGTATTTCTCTCTTATTTTTTCTTCCCATGCACACCTACCTATCCACCTCCCCACACTATATATGCTGCTTTCATTGATTTTTTTTTTTTTTTTTTAAATTTATATGACCATGTTACATGATGAGTGAAAAACAAGCTGCTGCTTACTACTACTATCACTATTAGAGGTTGGGTGTCATTGCTCTTCCTATGAAGAGGTTGATCTTTCAGTTTCAACACAATTGTTTCAAGTTTGAATCTGAGCAGATTTTAGACCTTGAAATTTTCTTATTCCATCACCTCAGTACTTGTATAATCAGCAATACTCAAATTAGTTAATATATGTATTATTATTTTTTATTTTTTTATATATTCAGGTCTTAAAATCATTAACAGGTGTAAAATGTTTCCTTTTTAACGTTGTAAAATTTAATTAATTCTTTTCTTTATAGTGATCATAAATCTCTAAAAACTAAAGAATTATTTATAATTTGTTCTTTGTATTTTATTTGATTTATCTATTTTTGTTAAGGAATTTTTAAAAAATCGTACAGATTGTTGAAATACCCATGTGGGTCCTTCATCTCATTTCTTCTGTCAATGTAGATTTCTTGACAGTGCTCATCTCTCTAAGTAACATGCTACAGCTTGTGCATAGTACTAACAGCAGACAGTAATCCATTAAATTTTTTTTAGTAATACACCAATTTGTTTTTAAATGGCATATCAGCCTTTGTGGGTTATTTAATGCCAAAGCCATCCTTGTAGAAGAACGGCTGTAATACTATTTAATCCATACATGGAGGGATAAGGAGGTTCATACCTTTCCCAAGAGTATCAGTTCGAAAGAACTTACTCAGAGGCCACAGTCCAGCACTTTAGTCACTTTCATGGGAACTCTCTCCTCCTCCCAAGATGATCTGTTTGGGACTGTAGATATGTTAGCAAATTTTTAGCTAATAGAGGGAAAAAAGAAATTTAAAAAAAAAAAAAAATTTACTACCTTTAATTCATTATGCTTAGAATGGTACGTTGGTTCACATCTCATCTGATGTAATGATTTGCAAGATAGATTTGCAGACCATCATTAGTGAGTTAAATTCCACTGGGTACCTCATATGTCTAGCCTTAGGTCACATCTAAGCTAATTTTAGTAAATAACTTTATAGGCTTTAGATTGCTTATAGTACCCGCTGTCCTATACTAGTTGGTACATTTGCATTTCCTTGACTTAATGTTGGTACACTTGTATTTCTTTGACTAAATTTTCCTACAGTTGTATTTCTTAAACTAAATGGTTGTACACTTGCATTTTTAGCTAATAACTGTATCATTATTTTCTTACCTTTTTATTATTTACCATAGATGACAGTAATCCATGAATTGATGAGTACCAATTTAAAAAAAAATAGTTTAGTCTATTTAAGATCTGATATATTGACAAATTTAGAGCTTTACCTCTGTGTCATAAGTTACATTTGCATATAAATTTTATACTCTAAATGTAACAACTATTATGAGACAGGTAGTATTTTTTCTCAGCTGTTTTATTAGTGATCTGAGCAGATGACTTTCTTTTTTGCTTTAAGTTTTGTTTAATTTCTGTATAATTTTAATATCTTCTTGCTATATTTAGTGATCTTAAATAAAATTCATAATTTCTGATTCGGGAGAGGAAGAAAAAAATTTGTTTCATTTATATTTTGAGTGTTAACCTTTTAAAGAAGAACAGCTGTAAAATATAAGACTGGATCTTCTTCCTTTACTCTGCTTCTGCTATCACTATTGCCCAGATTTGCACTTGTTGCTAACTACTATTTCTATTCACATGTGTAAACCAATTGATTCAGCCGAGTTTTATCTTATTACCAGTTTGGTAACATTTTGTATTTGTTGTTGTAGCAGGAGAACTAATAGTTTCAAAGCAGTAGCATCCACAGTCACTTATTATTGCTTTTATTATTATCATCATTATTATTGCTTTTATTATTATCATTATTGTGGTGGATGGTGTAAGCAAATGACTGATACTTTAATGCTTAAAATAGTCTTAATAGTTTGGTTTGGTATTGCAACTGAAGCAGCAGTAGTTATCATAGAATTTGTAGTGTTGCTTTTAAGTGCAGTTCCCATTTTTTTTTCTCACTGCTGACTCTTCAACAGCCACATCTTTTCATCTCCATTCAAAAATTACTACCTTTCTCCTTTGCCTTTATCAGGTTTTTATTCGTATTATACAACTAACTATTCAATACCAAATTCCTGTACACTTCACACGTACGCATATGTATATATAGGATCATGTTCTGAAAAATGCTTTATTAAAGATATTTGACAGGAAAGATTTTTAATTAACAAGAAACAATTTGTTTAGTACAGTCATAAAAGTTATTATTTAGTACATTTTATATAGTGCAATCATTAGCGTATTTGTATAACAGGTTCATTATGAATCTGTTTTTCTTTTTTTTATTGCCTTGTATTAGATTTGTTATTTAAAAAAATTAATTGAATTATATCTGCTATTGTTAACATACCTCTGGAAATTTTTGATAGTATTCTCTCTTTATAGTTGGGATAAGGAAGAAAACCTTGCTCTAAATAGCATGACCCTCAAATTTATTAGTAAAGTATCTATTTAATTAAACTGGTTTCTGATACATTAACTTTTTTACCTATGAATCTTTATTTAAAAAGAAAAAAACAAACAAAGCAAAGTGTTTATACAATCTCTAAAGAATTATTAAGGCTATGGAAATCTTTGAATAAGTCATATTTGTAATATGAAAGAAGATAAAATATCAACAATGACAACAGCCAACTGAGATGACCGAATTATTTTTTCCCCATCCTCCGTGATTATAATGCACTATCAAGAGTCCATTGGTGGTAGTATTGGTTGCTCCACTGGCTTCATGTGAGTATGTGGGTGCTGCTTGTTTGTTGTTAGGTGCTGGCCACTGGTGATGCCAATAGTGAATTGCTTAGGCCACTAAATCGGTCATTCACCTGACTACTCTCAGTTTGACCAATCAGTACTTATTGTATAAATTATAATAATCACAATAACATTCATTTATTCAATATTAGTATTTCAGCATCTAGTGAAAAGAGAAAATAAACAAAATCTATTGAAGGTTTAACTAATATATATTGGAAGACCAGATATGTTCACAAATTTAGACTTTGCATAACAACAACTGCAACAATAACCTTACTATCTCGGTCCCATAATAATTGTAACATTTGCATATAAATTTCATACGCTATTATGAGACAGGTTTTTTTTTTTCTTAGCTTTATATTACTGACCTGACTAGATGACTTTCTTCTGTTAAATTTCTATGTAATTTTAATGATTTGCATGAACACACACACACGCGCGTTACTTATTCTCTTTCCATATTAGCTCATACATCTATAACTTCAGTGATCAGTGTAGTATCTGTACATACTGCCTAGGATCCATGTATTATCTATTTGGTCTATTTGTTTAATAGTATATTAACTCATTGTAGGTTATTTTATGCAAAATTTGATACAAATGATGTATACACATAATTATACAGTTTGAAGTAACTATTTGATAATAATCATTTATTAGAACACAATTATAAGGTTTCAAGTATTCCTATTCAATCCTATTCATTTTTGAATTGAGCTCTTTGACTCATACATGGGAACCTATCAGATACTACTATTCAGTGGACCTGGAAGTAGTAGCAATGAATTGGGTACACATGCTCTTCAGAGCTCCAATTTCACTATCTGGTTTTACTTTGTGTCATAATCAGAACAGCCCTTTTTAGAGGGGGGTGGAGGCTTTACCCTTCTCCAGGTATTCTAAGCAACACTGATAGGGCATTGTGGTATCTGTTAATATTGGCTAGAATGAAAGCTTTGGGGAGGTACTTCCATTCAGAATTGTTATTTATTCAGCTTAATTCTATGTAGCACCTAGTGATAAACAAACTCTTCAGTAAGGGTCTGCTTGCAAAGCTTGCTTTATTCTTATGCTTTTGGTAAAGGCATGAATCCATCTGTTCCCTAGCTATGAGTAAATAGTAAAGCAGATTGGGTTCTTTAGCCTTTGTTAAGCAACCAGTCTAGAAGGAAAAACCTGAATTCAAACCAGCTGTACTCTACTTTAAAAAAAATTGACCTTGTGTCACATGGGCTGTGGCAGAGGGATTGAGTAAATCAGTACCATGTGAGATACTCAGTTTTCATTCAAAATTGCTATCAGAAAAAGTGGGGTATTTTCTTGAATTGAAAAGTTTACATGATAATGTCATATCTGATGTTGATGACTTTTTTAACAATGAGATCCAATCACTGCAACACTGATAGAAGAAGGGGAATATACAGAAAAATAAACCTCATATGATCACATTCCATGAGATTATCTTGTTCAGCTGATAAACTTTTCATCTGATCCTTGTAATGCACTGAGATTGACATAGAAAGTCAAGGTGTGGTCAGTCGGACCAATTTTTGTGTGTGTGCATGTGTGGGTGGTTATTAAGATGATGCCATACAGATGTTAAAGGTGTGGCATATTTTTTTGCTTTGGGGGTGAGTGTAAAGAAAAGATTTTACGATTATGAAAAATATTGTTTTATTTATAAAAAAATTTTGTCATTTTTTAAACTATGAGGATAAATATGTTTTTAGGTAATCAAAATTTGATTGATTGTTTCAAGGAGGATGTAAATAAATGAAATATTAAAAAATCATGAAACTTCGTTGAAGAAATTGATTGCTTAAAAGCATATTTATCAGTTAGTTTGAAATTGTCTAATTGAATTGTTTTTATTTTTATTTTACAATTATAAAGTCTGATTCCTTTAAATGTAGTTTTGTTATTGACAGTGTAGATTAAGAATATGAATTCCAAAAAAATGACTTACTTTTTTTATTCCACGAGGTATTTATATTCATATCCTTATGTTATTAATTACTTATTTTCAATGATATTTTTCCTTCAAATGAATATTGCATTTGGTAATCCTTGGGATAAAAAAAAAGCACAGATTAGGATTCTTATTTAAATTCAGACCTGCTTCTGTTAACATTGTCAATTGATATATTTACCTAAACCCCTTTTAGTTGAGTTGATTGGAGCTGTAGAATATACCTACTGTATCTCTGCAGTGGGAGAAGACTCCCAATCAATGAATGTCCTGATAATGATGCTATACCATTTGATGGTGAGGTTCCACTCGAAGAGATTTGGAGAATTATAAGCTATTAAGATTAATGACATAAAATACAAACAACCTATCTAATCCCTTCACCACAAACAGGATGTGACACAAGGTCAATTTTTAAGTGGAATACAACTAGTTTGAATTCAGAGTTTTTGTTCTAGACTGTTTGCTATACCAAGACTAAAGAACCTAGTCTCCCCTAGTATTTACTTGTGACTGGTGTGACGGCAAATTGACTAAAATTCCATTTCCGGGACTTTAATTTTTGCACGTGTGAAGATGGGGCAGGTTGGCACTTGATCCCTTATAGAATAAGTCCTCGTTCAGAGTTTTTCTCTCAGGCATATAAGAACTGGCATATTATGTGAGGGATTAATTTAGGGCTAGACTGACCGCCGCTGGCAAGGGGTTCCAAATTTCACACTATCCACACACCCACCAGATCGCTTTCCTTCCTCCCTAGACAATGGAAGAATATGGACCTCTAGGTTGAGACGTAATAATATTATATTGTAGTAGTCGGCAACTCCGGTTTCCCGTGTGATATTTCAAAGGAATTTATAGGACAATTTTAAGCAGGATAACATAAGGCGAATAGAAGCTGAAAAGGAAATGTGACACAACAAATTCGTAGCAGAACTGCAAAGAACAACTTTGACCACGTGGTAACATTAAAATACATGAATCCTTTACTATACAAAGAGATACACTTTCAAAGTGTCAAATATATAATAAATAGACAGTCCACGAACATAAATGTCTTTTCTTTTCTTTCGTTTTCCTTCAAATTGAGAGAGAGAGAGAGGTATATAAAATTTGGGTATAAAGGAGAAATAGTCCCAAAGTTACTTATCTTATTTTTCAATGGGGTTCCACTGGAGAATCTTTCTTCTTTCACGGGCTAATAGACTTTATGCTATTTTTAATACTGGCTTGAAGAACTCAGGTCCCTCGTGTCTCAGATATTCTTTTGTCTTCTACCTGGAATACTGGCTTTGGTTCGTCTGCCCCCTACGAACCCTGCCAAACAACTGACTTTTTTACTTTCTATTTCCGCTGACGGGAAGGAGTCCCCACTTCTGTTTTGGGGTCCCAGCCAATCATTTGGCTTCTCTCTTCCTCCCCCTGGTCAGGCGATTTCTTGGGGCTACTAGATGTCACCCAAGTCAGGTGACTCAGTACAGATAGCTTGCACCAATTTACTATCATGCCTTAACGGTCATTTTCTGACGGCTTGCTACTGTTCATTCCAACGAGAGGATAGCAGTCATCCCACTTCCATCATCTCAGTGGGATATCACGTGACACTGGGAACAAAACAGATGGATTCATGCCTTTCCCAAAGGTATTAGTGCAAAGTGAAATGCAAATGGCCTCATCTAGCACTTGAATTCCGATCACTGATTCTATTTTCTAAGATAATAACCATTATGCTAAGTGCACCTCCAAATAATTGTCAATGGATATAATAACCTTTTTGCCAAGCCTGTAAGTTAATAATATTTTGGTTCAAGATCACTTGTGATTAGTGAGATTGCAGAGATGTGGTTATGTATTTTTTCTCAAGTACATAATAAGTTGATATTGTATATTTTAATTAATTTCTTACTTTAAAATGAATATAATTATGCCTTTCTTCTTTAATATTTAAAAAAAAAATAATAAAGTTAAAAATGGAACATAACTGAGAACCAAATGTTTATTTCAATATAAGAGTTAAAAGAAAAAAAGGTTTAATTCGTATTAGCATTTACTCTTAAAACTTTTAAATAAGTTTCGAAATGGTCAGGAATATTTCGAGAAATGTCTACCAAAGTGACTTTCAGAAACACACCTTCTGTGTGTTGGAGTGGTGGATGGAAGTTCATATTTAGTAAGATGGAATTCATAATGTTGAATATGCAATGGATGTAGGAAGTTAGTCATTGGCACAAGAGTCAACTGAACTGAGTTTATTTTTATCAATTTTCAGAATTAAGGATTGGAATGGACCAAGTGTTATTCAAAGAATTCAGCCTTCTAGTTCTTAGCTCTTCTCATATAAACTTTCAGGACACCTATTGTAGTGAAATGGTCAGCATGATGGCTTTGAAGACCATTCCTAGTAGGTTTGATCATTACTAAAACTGTTTAAAAAAAAGTTTGAAAGAGTAGAACACCTTGAAAACTTCAGTCATCCTGCTTATTTCAATCACCCACCTCCCTACCTATTTAAATTAACAAAAAAAAAAATTACTTATTGATCCTAACTAGTCCAGTTGATTGGCTAGCAATAAAATCACTGGACTATAGCTAGCAAGATACTTTGAATCAGCCACTCCACCTTGTTTCTTAAGTGATAAGCCTTTCAGCTAATATTTTGAAGTAGGGTAGTGGTGTGTGGGCTGATAACATTAGATATTTTGATGGTGACTTCTCTGACAAACCTGACATTTTTCGGATCTTTGGTGTGTCAGGCAGACAACACTACCATGTTATATCTCACTCCGTGATACATTGTTTTAATTCCTTGTGTGAGTTGAATGTTTGTTGTTGAGTGAATGTTGTTGTTGAGTATCTCTCACTCCATCCAATTTAATTAATGAGGTGTATCTACAGATTCCAACCCTACAGGAGCACCTAAAAAAGCAGAGATTCCAAGTAATCTATTGTCTCTGTAACATTACGTGTGGAGAGTGGGGCTACTATTAACATTACACATGTGCATTTGTGACCTTGTGTTACATATTATAACCAACAGTGTATAATTAAATATGAACCTGTAACATTTCAGCCAGTCCTTTTGCTATTTGTTTTCTCGTGATTTGATTATTTTTTAAGTCATTTTTCATGACATTCTTGTATGTATTTAACCAACACTTGTTCCACCAGTAGAATGTGTTATAATGCCAATTTTTGAGTGGAGTACAGCTGGTTTGAATTCAGAGTTTCCCTTCTAAGCTGGTTTCTCTTATCAAGGCTAAAGAGCCCAGTCTGCACATCGCTGGATGGACAACAGGTGCCTTTCCTAAGGGCATTAGGGTGAAGTGAATTGCAAACAGTACACTGATGTATTCTAACTAGTATCCACATTTTGATTGTTATCATAGTCTCAACATTTCTGGTCTTCTTCAGATATGGTAATCCTTGATAGAGAAATGTGAACAATTTAATTGATTAAAGGGTTCACAGTTTAAAGTTCCCAGATGGTTACCAACTATGATAGATGCCTGAAGAAGACCAAAATGTACAACAGTTGAAACACTGTAACTGTTGAAGGGGAGACAAAAGAAAAGTTGAGGAGATATTTGATACATCCTTCTTTTAAAAACCAATGATGTGGCTCTACAACAATGTCTCTTCCCTAGACTTCCTGTTTGATTTACGTAGTTTTAGTAAAGATTACTCTTCTGTATGCAACATCCTTGATGAGGAAGGTACCAAGTTCAAACTGAGAACACTGAATAATTATAATCAGTGGTTGAGTAGAGATGGGGTCGGTGTAGAATAAAGAGTCTGATTATTCTGTGGTTGAAGTTTGTTTAACCTTTTGAGAGGAGTGACACTAGCTAGGCCATGGCTGTGTATGTAAAGTGCTTCCTGGTTTGTGATTAAGTGACTCAGGGTTTTGATTGATGGCTTGGATTTAGCCAATCTGTTCTTCCCCCTTGAAAAAAAAAGAAATTGAGCTTTTTCTTTTTAATTTTTAGAATTCATATAAGAAAATTCGAAATAGCTTCTTATATTTTAGTTTTCATATTTAACTACTAATTTTAAAAAAATACTTCCTCTCTATGAATATAACTTTAATGTGTGAGATGTAATAGAAACTGTTGTGAGGCTGAAGTAGTAATGAAGAGTTTTATAATCTTTTTTAATATTCATTTATTTTTTCATAGTATGAGATAGTATTAAAAATTTCAGGGAATTTGTGGTGTACATATAAACCTGATATGTACTATAAGCTTTTTGTCATTACTCATTTTGGGGCAGTTTGTATTCAAACCGTAGACAAGGAGAATGGCTTTTAAAAGAGTAAAAATAGTGTTAAAGTTTTTAGTTGCTTTTCATTCATGGTTAAATTACTGAATGTTTTAGATAGCACCTCATACAGTTAACTCTTTTTATTTTTGTTTGTTTACTTTTTAGGTTATAACTTAATGAATTTGTACTTTTTAAAAAATGATTTCAGGCTTGTTAAAATGTCTTGATTTTTTGCTTTTAAGACTCAACTAAAACTGTTGTGGCCCCAGCAAGAGAATGTGTGTGCATATATATATATATATATATATATATATATAAAACATTAAATTATGGAGACTAATATTTTTAGGTTTATACTTGCTCTGCTAGTATTGCATCAAGCACTCTCTTCATGTTACTTTTCTTCTGTCTTACATTTTGTGTGTGTATATATATATATATATATATATATATATATATATATATATATATATATATATATATAGTGTGTATACACACACATTATCTTTTTCAATTTTGTGAAAAGCATTTTCGAAGACGTACTTTATCATAAATACATCCCTTACAGATTTTTTTTTTTTTTTATAGAAAGTTCATTTTCTTTTAAACCAAAGATACCAGGATTTTATCATTTCTAGTAGAAACCAAAACAACTATTAGGTATTATTTATAACCAAACTCCCATATTGAATCTGTTTAGATAAAAAAAAAACATATATAGCAGTCTGAAAATAGGTACATATCATACATATCTAATTTTTGGTTACAGAGGTATGGCAATTATATTTTCGGTTATAGTGTTTGAGTGCTGTAAAGTTTGGTAATAAATATTATATAAGGATATCTTTTTTGATTGTATAAATAGGAATAAAATCTTTATTTTATTCGAAATGAAAGACATTAACTTTTTCAAATGAAATTGTTGATAATGGCTGATATTGTACATGTATATAGATTTGTGATAGTTGGGTATTCCTCAAGCACTGGGAACTGAGATAAAGTGTTGAACAAAACACTTCCAATTTTCATCATTCATCATCATCATGTTGTGCCGCGAGTGTGGATATCCCTGACCCTCTCTCTCCACTTCTCCCTATCGTTCATCGCCTCTGGCTGGTCTTCAGGGCTACATCCTGTATCCTTATATAGCTGCTGTATGTATGTTCGAGCTGATCGTCCTGCTTTTGTTTGGCCATGTGTGGGGGTACATTACTTATGAGCTCGTCCCTGCTTCTCCAGCAGTGTCCTGCATGTCTGGTTCATCTAATTTGGATAGTTTTCATGATGGGAGGCTCATGGCCATATAGTTGGTGCCTTGTGGGGTGTTGCTGCCAGGACTTTTTCAATATTGCTCGCAACATTCTTGTATAATTGCCGTTTAGCTTCTTCTCCAGCCGTTTTGTTAGCGTCCAAGTAGTGCATCTATACAGCAGTATTGACACAACTGCTGCCTGGAAGAAACTGCATTTCATTTCATTGGTCAGGTTTGATTTCCATATGATTGATAGCCTATCGATAGCTGTCCATGCCTTCATTAGCCATGTGCCGATGTCTTTTTCGGTTGATGAAACAGTGCTTCCTTGGTATGTGAATTTGTCTACCAGTTTCAGAGAGGTTCCGTCTAGTGTGCAAATGTCGCCTGTTTGATTATAGCACATATATCCAGTTTTCTGTGCATTGACATGTCGGCCAATGCCTGCGGTGGCTTGTTCCTTACTATGCAGTAGTGTTTCGGCTTGGTTGGGTGTATTTGCCAGAATCGCTATGTCATTGGCGTAGTCAGTGTCGGTAATTGTTTTTGCGGAGTACCTTCTGCTTCTTTTCTTTGTCAGCTTGAAGCTGTTTTCTCTGATTTTATCAATCGATGTTCTAAGCACATAGTCTAGACAGATGATAAAGAGGCATGAGACGAGTGTGTCTCCTTGTAGTACTCCTGCTACAATGTCGAAGTATTCTGTGTCTCCATCCAGTGAACATACTTTCACTTAGGTGTTTCTATAGAGAATCGTTATTGCTGCTATGGTGTCTTTTGGTAGGCCGTATGCTTGTAGGATTTGTTCCATCTTCCCTCTGTGAATGGAATCGAAGGCCTTGGTGAAGTTGACAAATAGTAATGTCACCTGTAGGTTTTTTGCACATACGCCTTCAAGGATTCTATGGATGGTTAAGTGGCATCATGGCAATTATGAACAGAGATCCACGACCTCACAAATATTGACCATCCATAGAATCCTAGATTTTCATCATTAATCTTGAGATATTTTTTTGGTTGAATTCTTGAAAAAGGAAGATCCAAGTACCAGCTTGCATTAAGTTTCACATTCACTGAATGAATTTTATGTGTACATATGGGTGTGTAGTTACACTCAACACAAATCAATTCTAAATATGTACCCAAAACCAATCCTTAAAAAACATACATATGCATTTATAGACTCATACTCTTAAACACTTATTTTTTTTTCAGTTTTCTGATCTTTGTATATTATATACTTTTTTGAAATTTCTAATTTACCAAATTGATGGAATTTGGTACATTAGAAATTTCAAAAAATATACTCTTGTGTGTGGGGGATTTTAAAAATAGTTCAGTATATGCTAAATATTCTTTTTTTTTTTTTTTGTCTTGGAGAAAACAAAAGAAAAATGGTAAAATATGTTTGACTTTGTGGAACTGATAGACATGTATATCAGTTAAATACTCAGGTGGATAAAGACTGTGAATTATAAGACTTGTATTCATGTGTAGATGTATGGTTATTTAAATTTTAACACACACACGTATTTATCCAATTCTTTCACCATAGGCAGGATGCAATACCAAGTCAACTGTCGGAGTACAGCTGTTTTTCAGAAGTTTTGTATGCTTTGGTTTCAATGGCATTTCAACTTTAATGGTTTATTTAATGCCAAAGTTATCATTGTAGCATAACAGGAGTGGTATTATTCAATCCATAGCTGGAGACATTAAGATATTCATACCTTTCCCAAGGTAATGTAATACTGCAACTGGAGTTCTGACTCGCTGTGATTTCACAGTCCAGCCTGTTAGCCACTCCCCAACAGGGACATCCTCAAGGCTAAAGAACCCTGACTGCTTTAGTAATTACTTATAGTTGGATGGAGTACAGAAGGATTCATGTCAAGGATATTATGTAAAGTGAAATACAAACAGCTCTGTTCAGTATTTGAACACACATACACGCACATACACATGTACACATCAAAGCCAGTGCCCAGTTTTTCTCATCTATTGATATATAAGATACAAAAGAACAATAAAATGTAATTACCTGAATTACTCAGTTAATTTTTTGATGACCATTTAAGAATTGCATGTACTGTAATCAACCTGAGGCTTGTGTGCCAGACTTGGCAAAGCTTAATAATAACTATTATAAGCAAGTTTGAAGTTAAGCAGTGATGAGTCTGCTCAGTACTTGGATGAGTGACCTCATAAGAAGGGCAGGTTAGTAACCTGAGGGATGTGTGTTAGACTCAATCCTGATGAATTAAATAAAAAAGATAACTGTATTAATAAAATTATATTTTAAAGATATAAAACTTTTTCCTGTTCTTATTGTTAATGCAACATTTTGTTTTGGCCAACCTGTTCTTTTGTGTTCATCATGTATATCATCCATGAAAAATAAGGAAAAACCTAAGAGTGTCTGACCAAAAAAGAAAAAGGCTGCTGGTATAAAATTCTTTATTAATTTTAACTTACCTTTGAGTAGTTGTGATGTTGCAGTTCACTGCTGTTTTGCTGCTTTTATAATTGTATTTTCAGATGCAGTGGTTTTTCTCTTCTGGCTATGGTCTTCTCTTCTATGATAATTTTCAATTCTCTCAGTTTTGAGGAAAACATCAAATGAGGAATAATAAGCAATTCAATTTCTTTGTATTATCATAAAGTGACAAGTTCATGATCATTGTATGTCATACTATGACCTATTTCAAACTCTGACAATTTCTTACTTCCCCTTAGCAAGGAACTAATCCCAAATAAGGATATCAAATCAAGAAAAAGAAAATTCTTTGAAATTTTCTATTTTTTGGTATTTCTGATGATTTTTTTAAGAATATTTATTTATCTATTTTTTTTTTTTGCTACAGCTAAAGGAATTTTTTCTACTATTACCCAGGAAAATAGTCATTTCCTATGTATGTCTAAACCATTAAAGTTTTATTGAAATTTGTGGCAATAATGAAATTGTTCAGTTTTTTTGGTGTTTCTTTTCTCTGCTCTATTTCTTCAGAAAATGGTAACATAAATATGAACATACATTGGTCATTAATATAGTAAGT
Organism: Sepioteuthis lessoniana; assembly: GCA_963585895.1. NCBI lineage: Eukaryota > Metazoa > Mollusca > Cephalopoda > Myopsida > Loliginidae > Sepioteuthis > Sepioteuthis lessoniana. The sequence continues at coordinate 123,617 of CAUZXS010000634.1, forward strand.
TGATTAGTCTTTTTAAACATCTCTAGATAAGCAGATGAAATCCTATCTCTTCAAAATTATACGCTAGAAAATTCCTCAATATAATCTTTGCTAAGTAAACCAAACAGTACTGAAATCTATAATAACCTGATCTATACACATCTGACATACAAATATATACTGCTTCTTCTAACTTTCTTAGACTTTAGTAGTGCTCCCTGTTAATAGTTAGGACTTAATTGCAATTTTCTGAAGAAATAAATTTTTCCTTTTTTCTTATGGATCACCTGAGGAAGGCTTGGGCAAAACATTATACATTATGGCTTCATGCTCCTTTGAATATATTCATACATTTTTGTATTTTATACTTGAGAAATAAAGCTTGGGCAAAACATTATCATTACCTCAAAAAGAAAGAAACAACATGAAAGAAGAGTTTGATTACTTTGACAAAATTTGAGATGTCGGTAACTCTATAAGGGAGCATGATATTTGTTTTAATACCCATTGTTATAGACAGCTGAGTTGATAGTGAGTGGTATCAGTTGTCAGTTATTCTAAATTTTTAGAAATTTTGAGGGTGGGTTTAAATCTATGGGTATTTAATGAAAACAAACCTGCATGGTCATAGTTTTTGATTTCAGTACATCCTAAAATTGCTTTTGTAATTTTATACTAATTGTGGTGAGTCATTCAATTGTAATTTTATATTATTGTTCATTCCAATGTATTACCTCTGTCCCATAATTGTTATATACTAGTAAAAGTACCTGGTCCTTAAACTGAGTAAAAGGATTTTAGAAATACCAGTGAGTGAGATTGAAAGAAGGAAGAGATGAGTAAGCGAAGAATCAAAAATGCATCCTTTTTTGTAGTTTAAAAATTTCACATTAATTCAAATGAAAAGTATTCCTTTTATTTTATGAATTGTTTTTTTTTTTCTTTTTTAAATTCCTTTTTAGTTTACATTTAAAATAATATATCAGAATAAGTAACTCCACACTGAAGAAAGATTTAAAACATTTTCATGATTTTTTTATATATTATTATTTTTTTTTTTTCCAATGAATTTTTATAATTAGTGCTCAGTTAAAGAAAAGCTTTTTAGTTAAGAATTTTTGTAAAAAGCTGGATAGTTTTAATTCAAATTTCTATTTACCCTCTAAAAATTTAACTATAGAAGAATCTCAGAATTCATGTATTATTATATTCTATCTTAGGAATTTTTTGTTTACATTTAAAATATTATTTCAAAAATTCTAACTCAAAACTTGTGAGTGGTATGATACTTTATTATAATTTTATTTTTCTGAAGGCCTTTTCTTTTTTCCAAAATTATAACAAAAATTTAAATTCAGTTCTTAGTTGCTTGTTACAGTGATAAAAATATATTCATTTGATTTTTTTTAACCCTATAAAAACACAACTAAAAAGAATTAAAAATGTGTACTTATTTTTGGTGGAAAACTTTTTTGTATCAATTTAAATGAAAAGTATTTGTTTCTTCTATGAATAGTTTACTTTTTCCTTTTATTTTTCTTTCTTTTAAATGTTTTTGAGTTACACTGATTAAAAAATGAATAGATTTTGTTTTAAGAAATGTGAAAAATATCTTTTAAAAAAATAGTTTTTGAGTTATCGATAAACAATGCTTTGGTTTAATTTTTCTTGTTTTCTGTTTTACCCACTAAAAATATATCATTGTACAATAAAAAGAAGCTTAGAAATAAAAATGTGTCCTTACAATAAAAAGACGCTAAGAAATAAAAGTGTGTCTTTACAATAAGAAGTTAAGAAGTAGAAATGTAATTTTTTTTTTTTTTTTAATTTACATTCAAAATAATATTTTTGAAAAGGTACCCATTAATTTGAAAGATTTTCATCATTTTTTTAGTTCTCCAGAAAATTAAGATTTTTTTTCTTACAATTAGTGCTAAATTACAAAATTTTTGGAAAAGCATTAAATTCAACTGGCTCATTGGCCTAGTGGGTAGAGTGTTTGCCAATGGTCCGAGAGACTGAGGTTCAATCCCAGGTCGAGTCATATCAAAGACTTAAAAAAATGGAGCAATCCTGGGAAAGGAGTAGTGCCCTTCTCTACACCTTGGTGTAGTAGCTATTGGAAAGGGAGCCTTCGGGTCGCCCTCAACTACAGTCACTAACTTTGGTTACTTATTAAATTCAAATTTTGCCCATGGAATCCATGTGATATTTCAACATGGTGAGTCTTAGGAACTTTTTTCCTATTTACTTACTTAGTTATGAAGAACTATGAAGGGTTCCACAAATCGATTGATTTTTAATTATTGAATTCTATCATTTAATCTGTAAAAATCAAGAACTAAATTTCATATTTTTCTGTGTTATAAACATAGAAGTGTATGTGTGATTTTAATGCTCGATGACATCTCTTTTCTGAGTTATAAGTTGACACATATATATACCAAAAAAGGAACAACCCGTATACATGTAGGTAGGTGCTGGTGGTGTAATCGTTACCATTATAAGAAATGGATACACCAACCCGAGTTAAATTCCTAGATGAGGATGTTTGCATTTCCCAAAGTACTAATACCCCTGGGAAAGGTATGAATCCAATTATTCTCCTTCCAACAATGCATAAATAAACTGGGCTCTTTAGCTTTGATATGGCAATTCTTCTAGGAGAAGCAAAATTCTGAATTTATATATATATATATATATATATATATATATATATATATATATATATATATATACATTTTTTTTTCTCCCCTAAATAGGTTTCAAATGTTCTGCAATTGGTGATTTTAAAAAAATCATAATATCGTATAGGAACCCCCATAAAAATGTTAATATTTTTTTGAACACACTATATATAAATTATATATATATATATAAACTTCATACACTCAAAGTAACAACTATCAAGAGAGCCTTGGTGGAGCAACCAGTCTAGGAAAAAAAAAACTGTCACGAAAAGAGCACAAGACATAGCACTAATGGGTAGGATGAGTAATCCACTATGGATTGTACAAGAGACTAAAATATGATAATACTAACAACAACCCTTCATCCTGGTCAGGAGGTCAGATCTATCAAATTAGCAAGAAGAAAATTAGTCTTTATATATATATATATATATATATATATATATATCCATGTTCCAACAGATCTTTGAGTCAAAATAAAAGAAAACAAAAATATAGGCAAATACTTTGATCTTGCCCTAGAGCTGAAAAAAACTATGAAACATGAAGATGACAATGATACTAATTATAGTTGGTACACTTGGAATGGTCTCAGAAAAAAGACTGAATCAACAGGAGATGAGAGGAAGAATCAAGGTTATCCAAATCAAAGCACAGTTAAGATCAGATAGAATACTGAGGAGAGTCTTGGAGAGCTGAAGAGATTGCTGTCACTCAAACTTCATTGAAAGACTACAGTTAAAATTGATGTGAAAATCTGTGATTCAATAAAAGCAAGATTGTAAAAGAAACCCTTCTCTTCCTCTTCTGGTTTTGAGATAGAAAATCATTGTATTCTTGAACTGCAAGTTTAAAAAAAAACTGTTTGAAAAGATTAAGACAACCTGGTCTTTTGAGATGTAATGAATTATAATTGCATTTACACTTATGTGTGTACACAAAAAGTAGTGATGATTGAATTATAGTAAAATATGAATATGAAAGCATTAAACACTTTCATAATTTCCTGTCTTAAAAGATTTTATTGGTATCACGATATAATGAAACCCAGTTTTAACATCTTAAAATACTTGCGCATGATATAAACATGTGCATATAAACACCACCTGATATAAACATGTTTATATAAATACCACCTGATATAAACATTAGTGCTCATAAACACTTGATATTTCATTGCAGTTTTAATCATTTATCAAGTCTATGTAATATCTTAGCTGTTATAAGTGCAGGCATATATTCAAAATAGATTCCTTAAGACTAGAAAAATTCAAACAATGAAAACTAATTTTTTTTTTTTTTTTTTTTTTTAAATGAATGAATTAGTTTGACTTGTGCACTTTAAGAATCTTCTTTGGTACAATGGGCTAAATACTTGAAGTTGTCTTGATCATAACTTTTTTGTTGTTGTTTTTTTTAATGTCAGTCAATTGATTGACTGGCTGTATATTGAGAGCAAGGTTTGAAGGACTGGGTTATAGACTAATAGATGAGTCACCAGTTGATTTTTTTTTTTTTTTTTTTTTTTTTTGAGCTACTAGTTGCTGGTGGTGGTGGTGTTGCTGGATTGGAGGTGGTGGTGGAATGAGTGGTTATTGAGATAAGACAACATTATTGTATTGTTGTGGCTTTTATTCAACTGGATTTGTTTGTTGAAGCTACACACACACCTACACACACCGACTTACATATTCTTTCACATCTGTAAATACTTTGTGAAATACATACACACTGAGCCTCATAACTTAAGCCATTTATAAACATTCTTATAAACAATACATATACACATTCGAACACACTCATGTAGTCTCAAAATTTAAGCTTTACAGATATGTATATATAAAGTTGTTAAACATGTACACATTTATGTCCCTAATATAGTCCATGGCCTGGGAGACCAGGGTTCAATCCCTAGTTGAGTCATACCAAAGACTCAAAAAATGGAACTTGATGCCTCCTTGCTTAACACTCAGCATTATAAGGTAAGGATCAAGGGTAAAGTGAGCAATCCAGGGAAAGGAGCAACGCCTTTCCTCTATACCTCAGTGTCGTAGTTATTGAAAAGGGAGCCTTCAGGTTACTCTGTACTGTGGTCGCCAACTTTACTTATAGTCCATGGCTTAACTAGTTCATCTTGCTAGTGTATCAAGCTTTGTCAATACTAGGCATTTCATCATTATAGCCTTGTGCCAGACTAAGATAAACTTAGTAAAATTATGTACTCTAAGACATATAGTTGCAATATCAAAGTTTATCCTCACATATATGCACACAATATACATGTGGGAATTGAATAGTGTGTGCTTTGCATTGACGACTTAGAGGTTCATCTTCATATATTTGTCATATCTGATTACTGAAACTCACTGCCACAATTATTTGAGTGTGAGGAACACAATTCAAACTTGTATCAAAGGAAATGTATTATAGTTTAATGTTTATTTGTGCTGAACAACAACAACATGAAATGAGTACAGAAATGACATGAAAAACATAGAGAAAAGTCCTATTATACAGTTGAAGAGTTCTTAGCTATGAGTTAAGCTTCCTTAATAGAATGGAAGTTGTGTGAGGACTTAAGTCAAATCCTTGATACCATGTGTGGTACTATACTAGGTTTGTTGGTGCAAAACCTGTGTTGGGGGAGAGACACACACACACACACACACACACTTGTGTGTGCTTGTTGTCGAGGCTGGAATGAAATGACTTTCACCATGCTGTTTTATATATCACTTTTGATTATACCACATAGTAGCCATTAGTAGTATTATTTTGGAAGGTAAGGGATCCAATTCCTCTATGCCTATAAACATACAAGAACACTTAAGAAATCACTTAGATCTGAATGTAGTGAGGCATGCTTCATGTAATGAGTTTGTGGTAGAAAATGGAATAGGTAACCCAGGTTCAAGTCTTGGTCAAGGCTGTTTGCATTTTACTTTGTACTAATGCCCTTGAGAAAGGTATATATTTTTTTTTTTTTTTTTTTTTTTTACTGCATGCTATGGGTAAATAGTAGAGTAGACTAGGTTCTTAAATCTTGGCTAGGCATTTTGTCTAAGAGAAGGAAAATTCTGAATTTAAACCAACTCTATACTGCTTAAAAATTGACCTTGTGTCGCATCCTGCTTGTGATATAGGGGTTGCGTAAATACATATGTCAGAATGTAATGTTAGTCCTTTTAGGGGATTAAGACTGGGTAGTTGTAACATAGACTTGTAAGCATTTTTTCAAATTTTTATGATGATTCTTGTCATATGTGAACATGACCAACGATTCAGAATGATTTGGGTTTATCTCTTACAGCAGATAGACAACTATGTATACATATACAAACATGAGAAAAGGAAGACAATATAGAAATCAAAATGACACGTTTTGCTTATAGGATCAACATTATGAAAAAAAAAAAACTCACAAGTTTCTACCTGTCAGTTTGTTTTTCATATTGTTGGATTTTGTTTCAAATCTTATTCACATATATTATGAAAAAATCTTTTTTCTTTTTAAATGACAACAAATTCTATTGGAATTTAGTTTATCTAAACTTAATCAGCGGAAGACTTTTTGTAAATTCTAATATTTTTTTAAGATATAATCTTGTTAGCCCATTGTTTTTTTTTTGTTTTGGTTTGTTGACCCCCCCCCAAAAAAAAAACAAACCCCAAAGCAAATTATATCTCGGACCTCATTCAACCTCTATCAGAAATAAAACCCTTACTTAAAAGATAAAGCAAAAAACAAAACAAGAGAAATTTGTCATAAATCCCATTCAATTTTATTAGAAATAGACAAAAAACAAGAAACAAAATAGAATAAAAACATTGTGTATGAATTAGATTGGATCATTTATAATTTAAGGAACATAGCTAGTGTTGTTAGAATTAATTAATTATACTAAATTAGTGTACTAAAGATGGCCTGTTTTTTTATGGACCACTATTGACAAGTTATAGAAGATCTGATCTCTGTGATAAAAAATGGAATTCTTCCCAACTGTAGCCATGTCAGGACTACTGTATGGTTGCAGCAGTTAAACTTGAATTAAATGCCTGGAGAAAAAACTAGATGGGAAGTACTCAAGAATTTTGCATGCTATTTTGAACAAATACCGGAAGCAGCAAGCTACAATACAGCAGCTCTATGGCCACTTACCTCCCATCTTGCAAAACATCCATGCTGCACAAGGCTGGAGAAGTAAGGAGGAACTCATAAATGACATTCTCTTATGGACTCTTACACATTTACTGTTAGTTTTGTGCAGATACAGAGAGCTATCTAGACAACTATGATGACTGTTAGTGATGGATGTTGAGAGAGTCAAAGGAATCTGTGCACTTGGTACACCTTGATAATAATGATATACCCTGTGAACTGCTGGGTTCCTGTTGTAACAATGGTCCCTGATGATATTGATGCTTTGATTTAGGAAATAGTGAAGGATTCCAATTAGTGTTTCTGTTATATCAAGAATTTTGATTTTTGAAGCATCATCTTCAGGATCAATGTACACCTCATAAATTTATCATTCAGTTATTGCAAAGTGGACTTGAAATTGTTTTATTCTGTTAGACATGTTAGATAATGAATGTTAAAGTATCTACTTTGAGAATGGTATAGACCATACTACCAATTAGAAATGGAATATTCAAAAGATTTCTTTCTTAAATAGGCCTAGTTTTTAGTCGTAGATTATTCTTAACTACTTACCTGGTAAATATGGGTCATTACTGCTTTTCACTGTGAGCACCATGTGGGGGCTGAAATTTTTACAACACCATTTTAAATGTAATGCTCTTATAAAAATCTTACTTTGATGTGCTATTTTTGCTTGGTTATGCTTACATTTTACAAGCATTTTGAGGATTTTAGTTATATCAATTATCCTGTAAAATTAAATTATGATTATTAAACATGGCATGGCACTTGGTCAGGATCAGAATCACTAATACTAGCTTAGCTTTAGAGAGTCATCCTTGTCCCAGGCAGGACTTATCCCAGTGTCTAAAAGAGTTAAGGTTAGTTTATCTTGCTTGATGCCACAAAGTGAAATCCAGATTGTTAAGCTGTTTTTGGCATTGCATACCTGTGAATTCATTCTAGGGAGGGTTTTTAATGAAAATTTTTTAAAGATTTCTTGTGTCAAATCTTACTTATATTGGAGATAGAAGGTAAATGAAGATTTATTAATAATATCTTGCAAGATAAGCAGGCATTTTTGCATGTTTAGCATAGTGGTTATTATCAAAGGAAATGAAATCAAGTTCAAATCTTAGGTGAGGCTACTTGCATTTCATTTTTTTTTTTGTGTGGTGGGAAGTACAAATCCAATTGTTTTCCCCTCCCTCTGCCATGGATAAGTTGTAGAGCAGACTAGGTTATATATCTTTGGTAAGGTAACCAGTCTAGAAGAAGACAATTTAAACCAGCTTTATATTGCTTACAAATTGACCTTATGACACACCCTACCCATGGTGGGTGTGTTGATTTAAATATATACCCTTTATATTTATTGGGTGGCATCGCAAAAAAGTTAATTATGTAGGAATTAGAGGTTTTTATTTTTGGCATTAACCTTACTGGACATCATATTTATCATTTGGTACTTTTTGCCATCAGACCATTTAAACAATTTTGAGGCACATTTTACAGTCTTCCAGAGTTATCCTGATAGACTATTATACCCCTCCTGTCAACTAGTTCTGATTGAATACTTTAAATTAATTATTACTTTAAATTGATCTTATGGGAAGCAGTATTCATTTGAATTCCTGGAAAGAGCTGATTGTACATAACTCTACCCCCCCATGCACACAGCACCCCTCCTTTTGTTGTTGAAGACATTTTGTGCTCAATGGTTCATTTAGTCTGCTCTACAGTCTCTTGCATTCCATATGGTTGTAAAGTATCCATTTTTCATTGCTTGTCAAGATTTCTTTAAAAGAAAATTTCAGTTGAAAAATCACATCTGCAAATATTAATGAGTAGGTTTTTTTGGCTAAAGTTACATGAAAATTATTGAAATGACCTAGTTAGGGCAAATGATTTGGATACTTTGAATGTGTTGACTGTTTCCTATATAATGTATCAATTGGTTACTTTTGGTTAATATTTCAATTTGATTATCATTCTCAACTGCTCAAGCATATAATATCATTCATTAAGAAATCAGGCCTCTTTGCATGGTTTAGAATATGATAAGCGCATCCTCTGTAGAGGGGCTAAGACCTTACCCCTCCTTTAAAAGGGTGGTCTGGCTATGATACTTTATCTGGTGGTGAAACTCCAGTTCTGAAGTCCTGAATAGTAGTTATTACTATTCCCTGTTCCACTCTGACCTAGAGTGGTAGTGACTGTTAAAGTTTCATCTATGGGTCAAATAGTTATTTGAAGCTATAATTGTTTACTAAAGATTATCATTAATTGTTTGAAATCCCATAATTGTTTGTAAATTATTGGTATTAGATTGGAAAACTTGAAATCGAATAACTGGTTTGCAAACAAATGCTTTTTATTAAATATGGTTATATATTTTAAACTGTCTAATTAGTATTTTGAATATTTGAAAATATTTAAAATACTAATTAGACAGTTTAATATATATATATATATATATATATATATATATATATATATATATATATACATACAACTGTATATAAATTATTTGTCTTAGAAAGGAATATGTGATATATAATCATAAAGATGATTATAGAGAAATAAACTGTAATTTAAAAAAGAATTGAAAATGTAGTTATGATTCCTATCAAACATTTAGAAATGGATAAAATTTTAGCTTTAAATAACCCAAAAGTTGTTAAACAAATTAACCTAACTTTATCTGTAGTGAAAAGAGTAGGATAACAATTATCTTTGAAGAGAAAGTCAAGACAAGTTTAACTTGTAGGAGTGTAACAGATATCTACTTATATGTAAAACACAATGTGACATACATATATATAATGTGTTTGTGGTGATGCAAAAGCAATTTATCATTTTTAGAAAATAAAGATCTGTGAAGCTGAGAATAGTGGGGAGGTATTTTAGGAACCGAAGTAATTTCTAAGAGTCCAAGTAGATATAATTAAAAGAAAATAATCAATTTTTAAAGTGGTAAGTGACTTTTATACCAACCTGAGTAAGATATTACTTAAAAATGAATACTCACTCTATCATTTTTTTAAAACCAAAAATACCAATTTTTTTATTTTTTTTTTTTAAATTTTTAGTGGAACATTATACTTTCAAAACATATTATTAGGTATCATCTATTACCAAAGCTTTTTTTTTTTTTTTAAATGTTTAGTGACTTTTGCATTACTCCATATTAGGTATTGTCTATCATTGGTTATAGCATCTCCAACATTTTTTTTATAAACTTCCAAAGATTTGTTTTCTTTGCTTTATTATAGACTCATTAGAATATAACCCCCATTTATAAGTACAGGACAATCTATATGGTTTAATTTTTGAATATTGCAAACAGAGAATAAAAAATATGTTAAAAAAAGGTTGAAGAGAATGTGTTTTGAAAAAAAAATTAACATTTGAAAGAACTTTTCAACAGATTTACCTGAAGATGAGTTCTCTGCTTGACAAGAAATTTTTTAACTTCACGATACTGCTATAACAATGAGCAGTCTGCTGACTGTATCATTTGTAGAGGAGTAAGATCCCTGCCCAAAAAGGTTGGTCCTGAGTCTGACACTAAACTGTATCATGGTGATGCTTTAGTTCTGGGGAGTGTGGTGTACTCCTTTATTACCTGTAGAATTGCACCTCTACGGAGGGGTAAGACTCCTCCCAATAAGTGTCCTGGACATTACACTAAACAATCTGATGGTGAGGTTCCAATGATGCTGGAGCTTTGGGGAATGCGGAGCACCTCTTCCTTGCCATTACTCCCAGGTCCACTCTGGCTCAGAATGGTAGCACCTGATAGAGCCCTCTCTATGGGTTAAATAGAACTAACTGCATACTTATGCTAAACTGAATTGTTTGAAATGGAACTGTTTTTGACATTGAAACTGTACTTACACTAAACTGAATTGTTTAATACAGAACTGTTTTGACATTTAACTGTGTGTAAACAAAATCTGTACTTATACTAAACTGAATTAGCTGAATTAGAACTGTTTGAATAAACTGAATAGCTTAAAATAGAAATGTTTTTGACAATTAAACTGTGTACTAATGCTAAATTGAATTGTTTGAAATAGAACTATTTGCATAAAAATGGATTTGGCATTTAATAACCTGGAAAGGTTGATATGCCATAAACCCAACCAACCTTGATTACCATTACACCTAGGTACACTCTGACTTGAAGTGGTATTACCTGTTAGGATCTTAACTATGGGTCATATTGATCTGTCTAAAAGTTTTTTGTAACTAATAGAACTATGTACCCCCCCCAAAAAAAAAACCTCTTTTGAAACAACTACACAAGAAATGTAAATATAAATGTTCAATGAACACCATTCCTTAATCTCTAGGTCAATAGTTCTCTACTGATTTTGGACCATACCCCAATTTGGTATTTCTAAAATTCTGATGCCCTTCCTCCTGTAATATTTAAATCTTACATATTCAAAATGTTACTGCAACTCACATGAAGGAACCTTAAAAGGCTATGAGTTTGGTCACTAAACAAGCCTCACCAAAATAATATCATACTCCACTGGTGGGGCATGCACCTCACACAAGGAAATACTGCTCAAGACAAAACAACCTTAGAGAGGTTGGCATGCTGTTAAAATAAATTAGTCAATCAGTAGTTGTTAAAGTTGAGTGTTTTTTTTATTTTTTATTTTTTTTATTTTTATTGTTGCTGAGTGGTTGATTCTTTGTAGGTTCAGTGATGATGTAGGATATTTCTACCAATGGTGAAATAAAGTATCAGCATTCACCATCCAGTCACTCTAATGATTACAAGTATGACCATCTTTTGCTCCATGTCGAACTTTTTATCATTTTTAAAAAAATCATTTATTTTATTTTGCACTTTCTTATCAATATTTTCAAAACACATGTTTAAGTGCATATCCTGCAGATTGATTATTTATCATGTCATGTCAACTTGTCTTGGGTTATTTTATGCCTACCTATTAGAGAATTAAATTCATTGTATATATTTTTGTATAGTTGTTTCTTAAGAAATTTTTTGCTGTTATATGTTGAGCATTCCTATCTAATATAAATAATTATGTATGTAGTTGTATGGTTTGTATTCCTACCTAATACTAAGAATTATGTTTCAGGCAATTCTTATTTAAGAAGTCTTTTGTTTGCATGCAATTATATGGTTTCTAGTTGTTGTTGTTGTTAATAATAATAATCCTCCTCCTTCTCCACAAAAAAGAGAACTTGCAAAATTGTCGACTTGGCGGTCCCGGCTGACCACAGAATAAAACTGAAAGAATGTGAAAAGAAGGATAAGTACCTCGACCTTGCTAGGGAATTGGAAAAACTATGGAACATGCAAGTGACAATTACACTAATTGTAATTGGTTCTTTTGGAACAGTAACTAAAGGATTATTAAAAGGACTGGAGGACTTAGAAGTTATCGGACGAGTGGAGACCATTCAAACTACTACATTATTGAGAACAGCCAGAATATTGAGAAGAGTCCGGGTGACTTGAGGAGACTTGCTATCACTTAAATTCCTGTGAAAGACCATCAGCTAATGCTGATGTGAAAAACTCTAATAATAATCCTTTGTAAACTATTGTAGTAACTATTCTTAATACAAATGATTTACAGTGATATGACATCAAGAATTTGGGGTCAGTGTGAACCTGGGAGTAATGGCTATGATAGGGTACTCCACCCCCTCAAAGCTCCAGAACTTTGCAAGAGCATACTGTTAGTGTATTCTTAGCCCCACCAACAGGGTTGTGGTAAGAATAAAGAAGAAACTCAAGATATCTTGGGATCTAATTCAAATTTTAGTTTTTATTCCCCCCCCCCGCCGATGGTCTCATATAATTGTAATTTGAAAAGTATCTGTATTATTTATTGTTTATAATGGATATTTGCAATAAGAAATGGACATGGTCACCTGAGTTCAAATTCTGAATGAGGTTGTTTACATTTCACAAAGCTCTAAAACCCTTGGAAACGTATTCATCCAATTAGTCTCCTCCATCTTGGGGGAAATCATAGGGAAGACTTAACTCTTTAACCTTGGTGCGGTAACCAATCTTGGAGAAGGAAAACTTCGAATTTAAAGCTGTTAAGTTTTGCTTTAAAATATTGACCTTGTGTCAGATCCTGCTTGTGCAGAGGGGTTGGTAAATGTATATAATGTTTTTTTTTTCTTGTAAATATTAACGAGAAAAAGAAAATTAAGGAAGTGTGAGTGTTTAAAAAATTTTGTAACCTTCAAAAGAACTTTCCTTACCAGATTTGCCTCAGGATTGATTCCTGATCTGATTTATTCTGACATTCGATGCTGCTATTCTTTACAAATTATCATTCATCATCTCATTACTCATATTGATTTCTTTCCTTTTTTTCCTCTTTATTTTTCAGGTTCATATCAAAGACTTACTGACCCAAACGTGCCACATTGATGCAGATGAAAATGCTGAAATCATTGTTTATGATCAGTGTACGGAGGAGGCGTCCCAATTGACCGGGGATAATTTCCTGGTTGTATTACTGCACAAACTTTCCTCGGCCTTCAAGAGTGTTACACTTTTAAAAGGTAAACAAAATCTAAAATTCAAAAACGTCTTGTAAAATTATTCCAAAAGGACAGGCTTAGTTACCATACATTAACTGATGCCTGTTACTGAAATTTTATGCAAAATTATTATATTTTATCTGTTTTATCTCTAGTTTTTCTGCAGGTGATGAAAGGAAAATCTTGGTCACTATATACATACAAATGTGAAAAATATTTATTTTGCATGTTTTGTGTACATGTTGATGAAATTATAAAAAAAAGAAAGAAAAGCTTAATAAGATTGTTCCAGCACCTGTACAAGTCATGGTATATAAAGCAGTGCTTTCTATAACATTAGGAAATGTGTTAGCCAACAAGACTGTTCTCTTATCAATTACAACAAATCTGGATACATTATCACCCATAAATAAGACATCCCTGATAACTTTTTATTTTTATTTTTTTATTTTTTTTATTTTTTTTTTACAAGAAGTTAATTTTCCTCTAAACCAAAAGTAACCCTAATTTTTTTATTATTTCTTGTAGAACATTATGCAATAAAAACAGATATTAAGTATTATTTATTATCAAACTCAACAGTATAGAGTGGGGGTATCCTCGTGGTGTAATGGTTAAAGCGTTGGACTGCGGGATTGTAGTACGCGAGTTCGTACTCCAGTCGCGCTATTACATTCACTTTCAGGCAAATACCCTTGGGAAAGGTATGAGCCCCCTTATCCTCCCAGCTATGGGTTAAATAGTACCACGACTGTTCTTCTAGGAGAATGGCTTTGGCATTAAATAACCTATAAAGAGTTGATATGCCATTAAACAAAGAAACCAAACCAAACCAAACCAATCAACAGTATAGAAACTCTATAACCAAAAAGAAAATTACAACACTTGCAGCTAAAAATAAAATGGCATTACCAGACTCTACAGCATAGAAATTCTCAAACCAAAAATATAAATATTTAGCACACCTTATATATAATTTAAGAATTGCAATTAGTAATGCCTAATGTTTATTTTGGTTGTATAATATTTCATTTGAAATAAAATGACAGTATCTTTAGTTTAGAAGGAAATTAACTGCAGGAGTTTTTCAAAGCTGTAACTGTGTCTGTACTATGGTATGGTTGCACCATTTCGATTTCATGATGTGCCTGAAGAAAAAGCTATATAGAAAATACACAAGGATGAGAGGTGATGTCATAAACAAATTCTGGAAGTGGCTTCCTTCAAAACAGTAGCTGTATGCTCTCTTACCTCCTGTCTCACAAACCATTCAAGTAAGACAAACAAGACATGCCGGGCACTGCTGCAGAAATAAGGACAAATTCTTTAGCAACATTCTCCTATGGACTTGGACACACCAGTGTTGTTTGACCAGCAAAAGCTTACATTTATCTATTCTGTGCGGACATGGGATGCTGTCTAAAAGTAATGACTGCTAGAGATGGATTATGAGAGAGTATCAAAGGCATTCGTGTTATTGTCATGTCTTGATGATGAAAATGAGCTTTCTTTAGAAAGAAATTAACTGTTTCTTTAAAAAAAAAAAAGATTGTCTAGAGTGTCTAAATTAAAGATGATTCTGTATATAGTAGTTTGATATAAGATTCTGTGTATAGTGGTTTGATATAAGTGATAAAAGAACAGTCTTGCTGGCTAATAAATTTGCCAATGCTGTAGATGGTAATGCTTCAGATTGTGTGACTTGTACAGGTGTTAAAATGCTGGAACCATCTTTTTTTGCAGCTGCTCTGCAGCTGGTACATGTTTTAAAGTTTATTAAATGCAAGTAAAACTTGTCTGTGCCTGACAAATAATACCCTCATCACTTAATGACTGTGTTGTTTTCTGGGAAATTTTATATTTGGGGAGTTTATAGCAAGTTATAGCAAATGAGTGTCTGTATCAGTGTACATATTGCTGCTGAAAGTCAAACGGTTTTCAGTCTGAAAAGTTAAACTAAAATCTGTCAGTTGTTTATAGGGAGGTGCCCATGGTGTAATGGTTATCGTCGTAGGAAATGGACACGGCGACTTGAGTTCAAATCCTGGACGAGAATGATTGCATTTCAAATAGCACTAATAACCATTGGGAAAGGTATGAATCCAATTATTATGAATCCAATTATTCTCCTTCCAGTAAATAGTAGGACAGACTGGGTTTTCTTCAGCCTTGGTGAGGCAACTAGTCTAGGAGAAAGAAAACTCTGAATTGAAACCTGTTAAACTCCGCTTAAAAATTGACTTTGTGTCATATCTTGCCCGAGCAGAGGGGTTGGTAAATAGGATTAGTTATTTATAGGGATTAGATATTGTGCTTTTTATATTTGTGTGTAAAAGTTTCTGGCACGTTCTGGGTTTTTTGAAAATTAGAGACTTGAATTCACTAAAGATTTAATAAAAACCTTTGGGTACTTTCATTCACAGCTAAAAATTATTAGTTTTGTCTTGTGATGTTGATACCATATTGTTATTTCAAGTTTTATACATAGTCGGAGGTTGCAAAATTTTTTGCCTAACTAACAACAGTGATAACTTTTTTTCATTTTCTAAATTGTTTTATTGAATTGAAATGGAATAGTTAAAGAAACCTGAGAAATTATATGCTGTGTGTGTTGAACTGTGGAACAATGTATTTTTCATGACTTCTGGTCATTAGCTTCTTGGTGGGGCCCAGAACATTTTAGCGTCTTCTGTGTGAGTATGTATGTGCGTGTATATATATATGTGTGTGTGTGTGTGTGTATATATAAATGTATATTTATATAATAAAGTGTATACATAAAGTTTGGATACCATAGACATAATTAACTGGGTCACTTAGTCTTATGATTGCATCAGCTAGAAACTGACTGTCACCAAGTGCCACTGACACTGTCTATGCTTTTCTAACTTATATAGTTAAAAAAATTTGATATTATTTGAGATGTATATAGTATTTCAGAAACTTTGATATCCTTTCATAATCTATTAACTTGACCAATTCTCATTCAAATGATCTCAAAATTTAACGGCATGTATAGAAACAACTCAAAATTGTATGTTAAAATATATCTTCTTTTCAAGTCGATGGCATTTCTATACTTGAAAATAAAAAACAAACATTTAACATAGAATTTAAAATTGTTTTGATACAGGCTGTTAAAATTTGAGATCTTTTGAATGAGAATTGGTCTAGTTATTAGATTATAAAATGATAGCTATTTTTCTGAAACAACGTGTATATATATATATATATATATATATATATATTCCTGTGCTTAGAAACTTGAGGCCATTGCTCTAATACTCAAAATCGAAAAAAGACTTCCATTTACTTTCCAACCTGAAGCTCTTGATCAGTTCACTTACATCTCATTTTACCAAACTTAAATATGGCTTGTGTCATGAGTCATCGAAAGAAGGGATTGATTATTAATATTGATATCAACATCAAACACATGAGTAGGTACTCAGGGCTTTGAAACTAGCCAATCCT
This sequence comes from Sepioteuthis lessoniana, assembly GCA_963585895.1. Lineage (NCBI taxonomy): Eukaryota > Metazoa > Mollusca > Cephalopoda > Myopsida > Loliginidae > Sepioteuthis > Sepioteuthis lessoniana. Next base: position 140,453 of record CAUZXS010000634.1, read on the forward strand.
ATTAAGTACTTGTAAAACTCCTAGGAAGTAAATACCTACAGTTTGAAAATCCTCAAAAATATTCACTGGATTAAACTAAAATTTGGCTATGAAGCTTGATTCATAGAGCCCAATTCTGAAGATCAAACTCACTGTTAAGTGTGTGAAACTAGCATACTTACTCATTATCAATATATGAAGAAAAAAAAAGGTCAAAGTATTTGTCCCCTCAATATTGTTTTAAACATTACCTGTACTTCTAATATGATTTTTAAGAGTACTACCCCTTTCTATATGATTCTAATTATCTTAATTATATTTAAGTCACATTTTTTTTATCTCTTCTTAGTCTGGATGATAAGGAACCACTGACTTTTATCGAATTTGTTTTTGTTTTGTGGGTCAGGAACTAAGTGCACAGATTATATATTAGCAAGATTGGTGGCAGCAGGGTGGGTTGGCAGTTGTGAGTCATGCAACAAGTGCACGGGTTGGCCAGTGAGCTACTGGTTCTGTGTATTTGCATGTGATGACGCATTTAACCTGTGCTTCAACATAACGCATTTGTCCCTGCACTCTTTTTATCATAAAGAAAAAAATACATATATATATATATATATATATATATATATATATATATATATATATATATATATATATGTGTGTGTGTTCAAAACCATATGGGCAGCTAAACTAGCGAATGGATGGAGCTCAAATTTGGCACACATATGATTTTTGATTATATGAACACAATAAGTATATTAGGATTGTGGTAAATTATCATTCTAATATCTGTAATATAACTGTATACCACTACTATAGTAGTTGGAGTTGCTTGTGCTGACCAAATTTTTTTCAATATTTTATGTTATAATAATCTAATATTTGTATATAACACTAGATAGTTGCTTGGGCAATACTGAGGAAAATCTTGATCTTAAAGAGTAAAGCAATTTCCAGTTCCATTTACTTCTTAATGTTTATTGTAGAATCCCAATAATTTCTACATGGAGATAACTATTAAATGCTAATTCAAGAGTACTTACTTTTATTTGTAATTTTTTTTGCAATGATAATATGAATTCTATAAATAGGACATGACTCAACGTTGAACTTAATCGCTGCTACAGGTGGCTTTTAAATGACTTTAAATGAGCCAATTTTGTAAGTTTTCTATAAAATTTGTTGGTTTATTTTTCTCTATGTGCTTGTGTGTATGTGTGTGTGTGTGTGTATATATATATATATATATATATATATATATATATATATATATATATATATATATACACACACACACACAGTAATATATATGCATTGTCCAAAAAGATTGTTGAAAAATAAATGTTTTTTTACCATTACATCTTCACTACAGACTCATGGACTATTCTGTGTGTGTTTGTATGATATATAATAATAATAATAATATAAATAATAATAATAATACCTGTATATATATATATATATATATATATATAAAATTCAGTCCAGTTAAACCGGAGTTGGGAGTAATTCCATCAGGACAAAAAAACATTCAACAGTGAACATTTAAATTTTCCTGGTAAAGAGCTCAATGTAACTGACATTACAGAGCAATAATTTCTTCAAGAAAAAACAAAAACCGGTCACATTAGGATTATAAATTTATTTCCATCCTGTTATGGGTTTTGATATAAATCAAAAACACTAAAAAGAAACAAACTAACAGGACTTCTTCAGATCTTATGGATAAAATAATTCAGAATAGACACAGGAAAGAAGAGTGGGAGGGGATAGAAGAGGGGTGAAGTGTGTATATATATATAAGTTGGTGACCGTAGTCAAGAGTGACCCGAGGGTTCCCTTTTCAATAGCTACTACACCGAGGTGTAAATGAGGGCACTACTCCTTTCTCTGGATTGCTCCACTTTACCCTTGATCCTTACCTTATAATGCTGAGTGTTAAGCAAAGTGGCATCGAGTACCATATTTTTTTTTTAATTATGACTCAAGCTGGGATTGAACCCCAGTCTTCTGGACTGTTAGCAAACACTCTACTCATTAAGTTTTTCGCCTCTGTGTCTATCAGGCCAAAATGATTTTATATATATCCCTAGCTATAGATAAAATAGTAGGGTAGATTTGGCACCCTTGCTTTGATAGAGCAACTAGTCTTTAAGAAGGAAAATCTCTGAATTCAAAACCTAAGAAATGTTGTTCAGAAAAATGGGTGGCACATTGGTGCACCATTCTTCTGCTATCTGTTTATCCAAAAGGTGTGTCTGGTTCTATACAAACCTTCACCACTATAAACAAATCACCTGTGTAGGTAGTCCAGCAGTTCATATCGTTAACCAAATTGTTGGGCCTTCATATGATAAGATTAATGGGAGAGTCTATCATATATAATGTGTGTTTGATCAATATGGACTTATTATTTTTTTTAAACTTTGGGTTGATATTTCTTTTAAGCTCATTGAAGAAAATACTGAAAAATCAGTATATAAAGACTGCAATTGGAATAGACATACTGTAATACTTGTCTGAGTGATGATACTAAATTGATGTTTTGAAAATGATTCAAACTATAATTGACCAAATTTAGTGCTCTGCATGCAGCTTAGCCCAGTTGGATGGGGCCATAGAATACACTGACTGCATCTCTGCAAAGGGGTAAGACCCTCACCAATGAGTGTCTTAGATATGACACTAAAATTTTTAATAGTGAGGCTCCAGTAATGCTGGAGCTTTGGGGAATGTTGAGTACCCCCTTCATTGCCATCGCTTCTTGGCCCACTCTGACCCAAAGTGGTAGCACCTGATTGGGTTCTATCTATGGGTCAACTAGAACTGTTTGACATTTAAACTGAGTGCAAACAAATCATTCATGCTAAACTGAATTGTTTGAAATAGAACTGTTTGATCATTTAACTGTGTGTAAACAAATGACTGATGTTTAATAGAATTGTTAGTGATACATAGCAATATTTAGAACCATTTAACTTTGTTGACTTATGCTAAATTGAATTGTTAGAAATAGAACTTTTTTTATTATTTAACTGTGTGTATCAACAAAATGTGTTTATAAATCACTTATCACCAAACCAAAAATCTCTCTTGAACTTTTGAATTAAATGAAAAAAAAAAAAAGAAAAGTAAGATTACTCAAGATCTGAATATACAAGGTGACAATTTTTAAGGTGACAATTATTCATAAATTCTTTCTCTTAAGACAATCTTTTGGAAATCCCTGTTGTGCAGTGGCTAATGTGCTGGATTGCAATGTCATAATCACCAAGTTCAAGCTCCAGTTGTGTCGTGTTCACTTTTGGATCAGTACTCAGCTACTAGTTAAATGATACCATCAATATTTTTTAGTTTGATGTGGCATTTAGAAAAAGAAACCAAGCCTCTATATATATGCAACTTTATTGTAATTAATATATACTAATCATTGAGATCTATCTATCTATCTATATATATATATGATTAATACATGTGTATTATAATATTCAAGTTGTATAAATGTCTTTTTCTCATGACTGATTCTTCTTTGTGACTCATATCTTTTTCTATGATGAGTGGGCATGTTGTTGTACGTCTTATGGACCAGAAAATAATTTTCTTTCAGCTTGAGAAGAGACTGTGAATTTTAGTTTAGCTAGGTAAAGTGATTGCTTCTTCTGGCTCTACTAAAATAGATTTAAGCAACTAACCTCTTGTTCAAATCAGCTAGAATATACAGAGTAAGGCAGAAGTAAAAGGGCAATTTAGAGCAACATAAGATATTTTGTATTATATAATATCATTGACAGTGCTGTACTTAGTTATAAACTGACAGCTCAGTCAGCTGTGGCTGTAGAATACGCAACAAAATACATTGTCTTTCTCTGTAATATATAGCTATATGAATCAAAAAGCATCAAATTTGTGATACATTAAAATTCTTCATGGAAGGTAGAGCAAAAGAAAGATAATAGAGAGGGTGCAGTAGAAGGTATTTGGGCATTCTTTTTTTAATATGAAATGAATCTATGTTGGTATGAAGTTTAGAAAGAAATATGAATAGACAATGAAGATTAAAGGATAAGGGAAAAAACGAGAAGATACAATCAAAGAGTGGGAGAAGAGGTAGGAAATAATAGATGATTTTAGTTGTTAACCTTTGTAGAATTTTCACTTGTCCAGTTAGTAAGGTGGACATGAAGAAAAATTTTCCTATAGAAAATGTAAGTTTATATCAGACGTATTAATAGGATATAGTTTTGTTGAAGTCCAAGTTGGATATGTTTTGGTTGTCTTTTTCTTTTCTTTTTCATTATTATTTTACTTGAAAGTTTTTTGTTTTTTTTTGCCAGCTCTGATAGTCTTTTTAATGGAGTCTTTATGACAGCAAATCCCCTCAATTCTCTAGGACCCTTCTAAATACTCTAGCCATTGTAGTAGTGCTGTGGTCTGACTGGTTCCAATTCTACTTTTACTCTCCTGTACATTCTGTGGCATTCTGTGTCATAGTGTCTAACATGTTGGACTGCGTGTTTGAAGTTCAGTCATGTTATGTTCACTTTTGGACTAATACCCTTGGGGAAAGCTATGAACTCCCTTATCCTCCTCTCCAGCTATGGGGTAAATTGTACCACCACTGGTCTTCTACAAAGATGGCTTTGGCATCAAATAATCTATGAAGTTTGATATGCCATTAAACAAAGAAATCAAACAAGTTCATCCAGTCTCTTTTCTTGGCTCCAGTTACAAGTGATTTTGCTATCATCTTCGGGGGTGTCCCCGTGATGTAATGGTTAAAGTGCTGGATTGTGGAATTGTATGCACTATTACATTCACTTTCGGACAAATACCTTTGGAAAAGGTATGAACCCCTTTGTCCTCCCATCTATAGGTTAAATAGTACCACTACTGTCCTTCTAAAACGATGGATTTGGTATTAAAAATAACCTGAGAAGGTTGATATGCCATTAAATAATAACAAACAAAGAATACCATCTTCATGTTCCCCAACTTTTTCAGTTCTTTAGCAAGGTCTAGGCATTTGTCTAGCATTTCATCTTCCTTCACTTTCACTCTGATATTCTGGCATGGCAAAATCTACCAGTTAAGTTCTTTTATTATTAATTCAAAGTAGGTCTCGTCTTCTGGCCTGGATTGGGTGATCTGAATGTATCTCAGAGTCCCAAAGGATCTTATGTATTTCATTTTCAAGGACTGATTCTAGTTAGTATTTTCTTGTCCAGGGGTTTGCATTTATGCTGAATTTGATTTTTTTTTTTTTTCTAATCATCCCAATTCTTGATGTAATGGAAATAACTATGAAATGTTAATTAGAAGCATCAATATTATCATGGACCATTGTTACAATGGGAACCTAAAAATTTTGCTGGTCATCTAGTTAAAACTAAAAATCTCTTCTAAAAACCTACAAAAAAACAAATACAGCCATATTAATGTTTAAAGTGTTTGACCAATTGTGTTTTTTCTCTCAACCAGAATATAACAGGATCCATAGTTATATTCATATATGAGGGCATCTCTATTATATAGTGACTGACATTATAGTAAACAAGTTCAAACTCCAGTCATGCTATTATGTTTATTTTTGGACTATTACCCTTGGGGAAAGTTGTGAAACACTTTATTCTTCCACCTGTGGGTTAGATAGTACCACAACTGTTTTTTACCAGGATGGCTTTGGCATTGAATAACCCATGAAGCTTGATATGCTATTAAACCAAGAAACTTAACTATATTCACATATAGGCTACACTTGTAGCTCATTGGTAGAACAATTGATTTAAGGTTGAAGGTCTCTGTTAAACCCTCTAATCCATTATATTATAGATTTTTTGCTTAAAGAGGTGCCTTATGGAGTATGGTAGTTAGCCATCTTAACTTGTAAGCCATATTTAGTTTGATTCTCATTAGGTGTTCCAAAGTTTGGGCCTTCTGCTAAACTCAGTAAATTATTTGAGCATCTTGTGTAATGGTTTGCAAGCAAGTCTTTTAAATCAATTACTACCTGAGTAGTGATTTTCATCCTCACTTAGTGCCTCATACTTCAGGCCTGGTACCGAATCTCACTTACGCTTTGTGTTTTAAGACTTATGGTCAAGTCATGTTAAAAGCAGTGGTTCCCACCAGATCACCTAAGTAAAGCAGCAATGAGCCTGTTCTGTACTTAGGTAACCATTTCAGAATAGCAGATACTGTAAACAATCTGAGGTTTGTATATTAAAAGTTGGACCATGTGTGTATTTGTGTGAGGAATTCTGCAAAAATAGATATAAGATAGTTATTCGTTATTGACCATTTTAATGATCATTGGTAATCATAATGAATTTTACCAATTTTATTAGCAGCTGGTTTAAAGTGATATGTTATGTCATATCCTCTTATCATTGACTTTTCCAACTTTAGTGGAAGCAGCTCAGTCAGCTGGAGCTGCAAAATATGCTGACTACATCCCTGCCTAGGGTTAAGACCCTTTCTCTCAAGGAGTGACCTAGATATGACACTAAACTATCTGATGGTGAGGCTGCAGGCCATTACTCTCAGGTTTACTCTGATCTGAAGTGGTAGTGCTTTTTAGGGTCCTATTTATGAGTCAAGTAGGACTGGTTAAACATTTAACTGTGTGCAAATAAATGAATTCTGGCTTGTTTAAAATATTGTCTATTTGTTTACAAATCATATCTTTATATATATATATATATATATATATATATATATATATATGATTTAGCATTAAATAACCTACAATGGTTGATATGTCATAAAAACCAACCAACAAACCTAAGTGGAAGTACAGAGGCATTTAATAGACAGGTGAGTTTTGGGACCATTTTTTTTTTTTTTTACATTTTAGAAACTCCCCCCCCCTTTTTTTAAAGGGACTTTAGTATTTTCCTTAGAAAATATGGACTCTTTTCTTGTGGTTTGGAAACTCAAAATGCATGGCTTGAATTATGAAAACATAAATATGCTAACCAAACACTAAATGCATCCTGTAGACAGGGCTTAGAATTAGCTGAATGTATCCTCTGCAGAGAGATAAGACCACCACAATAAGGGGTATCCCAATGTATGACACTAAACTGCATCTGATGATGAGATTTCAGTTCTGGAGCTAAGGGATTATGGAGTACCATTTCATTAGTCATATGTTGTCTCTGACTTGGTGTAGTGATACCCTTTTAGGGTCTCCTCTATGGGTCAAATAAACCTGTTTAAAAATAAGCCTTATTTAACAGAACTGTGTGCCCCCCCCAAAAAAAAACCCCATTAACAACTGCACAAGTATGAACTCAAGATAAATGAGATTCCCTATGCTCTAGGCATAAGATAACCCTTGATGTGTTGACATGGCTAATCAATGAAAATACTTTCTTCATCACCATGATCATGTGGCAACTTTTTCAAAACTCCAGCCTTTATTAAAGATCTGTAATGTTGCAGAATTATCTTCTGATTTTATCCCCTGAAAAACATATGCTTAGAAAGCAGTCAGTATTATATATTTTTAGTTGTGTACAGAGCCTGTAATATGTGAGGGTATCATGAAACCAAATGGGTATGTTTTGGGCTTTCTCAAATATAACGATAAGTTTTCTAAGCTTCTTTTGTATTCATTTTGAGTATTTTCTCTCTTTTAATTTCTAGTTGCTTATATAATAATGAGTGACAATGATTCATCTAAAAATATCAATTAATGGAAGAATGTTTTTCATTGTTTTCTGCTGATATCTGTTTCTGAACGCAACTGGACTCTGCTATTAACACTTGTGTTCAAAGCAGAGCGAAAACTTGAAAGAAAGTTGATTGTATTCTTTTGCTGTTGCTTATTTTGACACTTTAGTGCTGATCAAACTATCTGTTACTTTCTTTAACTGAAAGAATTTTGTTTTCTGTTTCTTTTCTCTCTTTCTTTCTTTTTTTTTCTTTTTTTTTTCCCAAATAGCTCAACATCACATTGATCTTTAGCATTGTTTCACTCTGTCCACATGCGATTTTGTTTCGGAAATCTTCACTTCCTTGAAATCTTGGAAAATGGTTCTAAAAAAAACTATTTCCTTTTAGAAGTTTGTGAATGGGTGTAGTGTGTGTGGTGGGGGAGGTGCCTGTTTTCTTTTTCTCCTTTCAGGAAACAAACTTTCCTAATAGAACACCTGCTTTTGCATCTACAGTATATCAGTCATTTTTTTCTTTTATTTAAAAAAATTCTAGCTTCCTTTCAAGCAAACACAGAAAAATGTCATCTATCTAATTAACTTTCAACTCTTCTGACTTGTAGTTCATTTTCGTCAAAATGAGATTTACAATGTCTAAATGAAATCCCTTGTTTTATTTTCCTTCCCTGACCATTCTTTCTTGTCATTAGAATGAATTAGTCTTCCCCCCCCCCTCTTAGAAATTGTCTTTACTACTTTTTTTTTTTTTTTTCTTCAATTTTTCTTTTCTTTCTCCATCACTCTTCTATCATTTCTTTTGCCTTTGAAGGTCTTCTATTTTTATTTTTTATCTTTTCTCATCCTTACTTTTCTATTTTCTCTTCATTTTCTTTTTCTTTCTTCCCTTTCCTCTTCCTTTTCCTCTTCCTTTTCCTCTCTTTTTTCCTCTTCCTTTTCCTCTCTTTTTTCCTCTTCCTTTTCCTCTTTTTCTCTTTCTTTTCCCCTCTTCCTTCCTCTTTCTTCCCCTCTTCCTTTCTCTCTTCCCCCTTCCTTCCTCTCTCTTTCCTCCCTTCCCTCTCTTTCTCCCCTTCCCTTTTCTCTTCCCTCTCTTTGGCTCCTTCCCTTTTGTCTCTTTTTTCTTTTTTCTTTTTCTTTTTTCTCTTTTCTTTTTCTCTTTTTTCTCTTTTCTTTTTCTCTTTTTTCTCTTCTGTTTTTTCTTTCTTTTTTGTTTTTTCTCCTTTTCTTTTTTCGCTTTTCTTTCTTTTTCTTCTCTTCTGTTTTTTCTCTTCCTTTTCCTCTCTTTTTTCCCCTTCCCTTTCCTCTCTTTTTTCCTCTTTCTTTTATCTTTCTTTTTTCTCTTTCTTTTCTTTTTTCGCTTTCTCTTTTTTCTCTTTCTTTTCTATCACCTACCTTTTTAATTTTTTGATTTATTTCACCCCACTTAAGCTGCCTGCTTTCCTCTTCTTCTCCTCCTCCTCCTCCTCCTCCTCGATTCCATTTTTTGTCCTTTGACAACTGAACTGAGAATTATTATTGTGCCTAACTTACGAATTAAAATTTATCATCAGTAACTATAAATTGCTGTGTATAAGTTGACCGGGCTTCTAAAATTGATGTCAAGGTTTTTAGCTCAAAATTCTGCATTCGATCTGCACATGCTGTATTGGTTGACTCCAACAAACATATGGTAGGCTACTGTGATGTTCTGAATAGTGTTTACAAGCAGTGCACCAGTTTTTGGAAATGACATTGTATAGCAGGACTAAAATCCAAGCCTTAACCACAGAATGGTCAAATAAATAAACTATAATCCTGACAATATACACCACTTACCATAACTCTAGCAGACTGCCACAAACATTTCTAATTTAAACTCATATTTGATGAACATATTGAGCAAATTAATACAGAGATTAATATAAGATAATAAATCTGTAATATGAATTAATTATTCTATTAACATTACATCACATGCTATTTCCAAAAACCTTGGTTTGGATTTGATTTTGAGGAGTCTAGTTCACTTCTTACTTCAATAATTTATGTCACAAACATCTATAAGTTTTTTATAGAGTCATCTATAAAAATCTCTTTGAATTTTTTAGATGAAGAATCATCATTTATATATTAATCAAGGCAAGAACATGAGTCTGACGAGGTTAATGTCTCATAATTCTGTCTGGGCAATTCCTGTCAACTTGTATAACTTTCTGGCTTGACTTTAAAAGTTTCCCTTACATTGTTCCACTGATATAAGGAATGATTTGTTTTGAATAAACAGACTCATTGACAGTTGCTTAGTCATTATTGAACCAGTTTGTAGGCTTGTGTTTAGGCTTCTATGAATCAGTGTGACCTCTAAGTATTTTCTGGCTTACCAGAGGCAGAGGAGGTGATAGTCATAGCACTAAAGGTGGTTAGCAGTGTTGTGCTTACCTTCATTTTGTACTTAAGTAAAACATCTACCCAAAATTATTTTCTTATTCACTCTAAAACTTTGGGTGCTTGACCATGTTTTTTTTGTCTTGTCTGGGTTTGAATTACCTGGGGAAACATCTACCTGTTTGTTTTTAATCATCTCTGCATTTACATTGCACGATTAAGGTAAAAAACTGCAAGAAAATTCACTTCATGTTTTTTTTTTTTTCCTCCCCATCTTCTCTAACCACTATCTTTTTTTGTTCATGATGCTCAAAAAATTTACTAGAAACATTCCATCAAGAAAAAACTCTTTAAAAGTTTTTAAGTTCCAGCATATTCTAGCTGTATAGTTTCAAAATACTTTAAGTAGAGAAAGATTTTTAAAATGTCTCCTATTGGACTTTGTAATTAGTTATATTAAAATTCTTTTTACTTTGTTAAAAAATAATAGAAGAATGCATAGGGGTTATCATCATAGAAAATGGATTTGGCTACCAGAGTTAAAATCCTGGACTAGGCTGTTGGCATTTCACTTTGCACTAATGATTTGGGGGAAATCATGAATCTATCGGTTCTTCCCCTAGCTATGGGTAAAAGGTTGGGTAGATTGGGTTCTTTAGCCTTGGTTAGACAACCAGTCTAGGAGAAGGAAGACTCTGAATTCAAACCAGCTGTACTCCATTTAAAAATTGGCCCTATGTCATCCTTCCTGTGGTGTAGGTGTTGGGTAAATACATACTGAAAGAATGAATTGTTTATTGGCTGAAAATGAGGTTCACTTAAATGTCTTTACTCTGTGATTTAATTTAAATCTTCTCTTTATTTAGCTTGTATCTTTATACTATCATTAACTGATAGATCACTAATTTTAATCATGATTGCTATCTACAGGATGTTTCAGAAATATTGGTATCATTTCATTTTGAAATTGCTGCCACATGCACTTTTCCTGATGCTTTGCAGTTTTTTTCTCTGGAACTTTGTGAAGGAACTGGTTTGTATCTCTCCACTCTTCCTATAAGCTGCTAGGAACTCAATATGTTTTGCTCAACATTAAACTTGTTTAGTTTCATTTGCTTAGACAATGCAATTACTCAGATATTTACATCTCAAATGCTAGTGGGCATTTCAAAATGAAATAATTTTGATTTTTCTGAAACACCCTGTACTTGAGGATGCACAAAAGGTGTCTATTTGCCTTCAAGATACCCTTGTGTTACAGGAGCAGTACACAACAGAAAATATATGAAATAAGCTGTTTTCTGAACATATCTTAACTTAATTCTCTACATATTTACTCAACTCTTTCACCACTGGAAGGATATGACACAAAGTCAATTTATTAAGTGAAGTACAGCTGTTTTGAATTTAGTTTTCCTTCTTGACTGGTTACTTAAGCTAAGTTAAACCCAGTCTGCCCCATTAATAATCTGAAACACCCTATGTATTGATTCAATTTTTGTATGTCTCTATTACTGTTACACTTGAAAGATGACACATTATAGCTAATTTTTTTATAATAACAATCTTGTTAACTCCTTGTTGAGCATAGGGCTACATTTATGCTATATTAGTAATTAGGCTTTGGTTTGAATAGCAAGTAGATTTTTGTAAGTTGAGTTGCTAGCTCCATGTCTGTCTTATAAATTTTTATGTTCTCATCATAAGAAGTTGAACACCCTGCTAAATTTCATCCCACCAAACTTATTGAGGTTGTCTTTAGGTCATATGACTGATAAGTGATACCTTTCATTTGGAATGCCTTCATTTGATTTACAAGTAGCACTTACTAAATGCTCATAATCAATGCAAATATTTTCAGTATTTTCTTGTTTGATTAAGTCTTTTATATGTCTAGATTCATAGTATCATTATTCAATTGTTTGCTTTTTTTTATAAACTTGCACCACTTTTTAAATAAATTGTGTATCTCATTATACAATATCAATTTTTGTTTTGATTTTTTTAATATCTTGAATGTATTTGAACCATTGACCAGATAAGGAGTTTTGCAGCAGAACAAGTAAGTCATAAGGTAACAGGTCTGAAAAATCTGCTGCATATAGAACTTCCTTTCTGTGTCTTTTCTCTCCCCAAAAAATCATTCAGTTGATTTGACCAATTCAACTTAGATTATTTTTCTAAGTTCGTGTATTGCTTGAAATGTTTGTCAAATTCATCATATTTTTTTAATGTTCTGAGGTCCTCCATGCTTTGTCATGAAGGTTTGGTTTAGTTTATTTAACTGCATATCAACTTCTTATGGGTTATTTAATGCTGAAATTCGATTCATTTGTCTGATTATTATCCTAAGTACATTTTCAGCTCTCCATTGAAATCTTTTTTAATCAAATTTTTATTATTTGTCTATAATGATAATCATGTGTTTGCTCACAGTTATATGGTTTCAAGTATTACTATCTAATATAAATAATTTACACATAGGAACACTTGAAATGATATAACTGTCTAATATTAGTGACTTATACATAATTATATCAATGTCATCAAAGTGTGCTGACAGGACAGATTCCTTTGATTCTCTCTCACCATCTATTCCTATCAGTCATAGCTCTTGGTTCGTCCTCTAGCCAGCATCCAGTTAATTATATGATTTTAAGTAACTATTTCGATTAAATAATATTCATTTGTTTACACGGAGTTGTATGGTTTCAAATATTCCTTTTTAACACTAATAATTCTATAGTTTCAAGTAACTGTTTCTATTTAATGATAATCACAGGAATATATGAAACCATGTAACAATTGAAATCAAGTAATGTGTACACAGTTATGACATCTAGCATTTCTATCCAAAGCAAATAATTTTAAAACATCTATTTGATTCATAGATAGGACTCTAACTGGTACTACCACTCTGGGTCAGAGTTGACCTGGGTGTAATGGCTATGAAGTGGTACTCTACACTCCAGATCTCCAAAACTGGATCCTTATCACCAGATTTAGTTTTGTGCCATAACCAGGACACTGTTGGGGAAGTTCCTGTGGTATAGTGGCTCATGAGCTATACTGTGATATTGTAGTAACAAACTCCAGTTGTGATTTCATGTTGATTTTTGGACTAATACCTTTTGGAAAGGTATGAACCTCCTTATTCCCTGTCAGCTATGTGTTAAATTCTAAAAGAATGGCATTGCCATTAAGCAATCCATGAAGGTTGATGTGCCATTAACCAAACCAAAGCAAGACACCATTTTGTTTGGAGGTGTCTTCTCTGCAGAGGATAAAGTTAGTATATTCTAAGCTCCACCAACTGGTTAGGCTTTGTCACGAAAGTCAGTCTTTTTGAAATTTTATAAACCATTCCCAATATATTCTCATATCTCATAACCTATTTGGTCTTCTGGGTGCCATGCTGAGTAATTTTCCTTCATTTTATCTCTCAGAACAATAAAAGGATTATTTGGCAGTGTCCATTTCCTCTCTAAGTAACATAATAGGTTATACTGGGTTACATGGTACAAGTAGCAGGGAATGATTCATTTAGATAAGTTGCCTGGTCTAACCTATTATTGACTTAGTGCTTGGTGGAGACTCAATAGATTTTTGTTTTTGCCAAGGACATTCGTGCAAAGGGAATCACAAACAGTTTTCTCTGAGATTTGAACTTAGCTTGCTGGGTCCTTTTCCTATGATGAACTGTTAACAATAAGTGGCTCCCAATACATGCTTGTATTTATTGTTTCATTTACCATATGCTTCAGGGATTCATTGCTTAACTTCCACTGCTATTTGCCAAGATAAAACATGCAGAGTAAAATAGTAATGAATGTGCATTTTATATTAACCATTATTTCCTCTAAAATTGAAATTATCACTTGTCTGTGAAGAATTCTGAAGAATGAGATCAATATTTGAAACAGCTCTTGAAATGCACCAGAAATATTTTCTTTTATATCATTTTGTAAAGCTTAACCACTCTTCTTGTTTCTTGTGGTGCTTGTAGATATTCTTATTTCTTCTGAATATTGTCAGTTATTAGATTATTTGTTTTAGTGTCATAAGGGGAAAAAGAGAGATCTTATTTCATTGTGGTTTCTAATGAGTTTTGCTTTCCTCTTCCCATAATCCCATTGGCCATTTATCCCCAAACCCACATCCAATCAAAATTCCTCTCCTCTCAGCCGACCATATGAAGTTTGTACCTTTGGTGCCAAGAGCCACAGTTCAGAGTCTGTCAAATCTGCTAATCCATTAGTTGGTTTGTCACGCTGATTACTATGATAACAGGAATGAAGCAGGAAGCACTTTGTTTGGTTTCCTGGGTGGAAAAAATTGGGGCAGATCCAGTAGAAGTTGGGCTGCAGAATATTTTAAGAGGTCTTAATGGGAAAGTTCAAGATGTGCTGCTGACCATTTCCATATTGTCCTTTTTGGATGTTCCTCCACTTCCAATGCCCCACTTGCTCTTTCCTTGCTCGTGCCTCTCCCATCTTATTCTAACTACTGAATGCAAGTAATCCAATTTGCTACATTCAGGATCAAACTTTTGATAGTTCTGTGTTCTCTACAATTGCTTCCTATCTTATATTTTTTCCTTCTGTTCTTTGTTTACTTTGATTCTTTCTTTTCTTTTTTCTTCTTTTCTTTGATTCTTCCTTTCTTCCACAATATTTCTCTTTCTTCCTCTTTATCAAACCTCATTTACACTCTTTTTTTGTATTCTTTTTTCATTTTATTCTTAGCTCTTCTAACTCTTTATTTTATCAATTTTATTTTTCTCTGATATATCTTCATTTATTCTTTCTTTTTCCTTTTAAGGGTTTTTTGTATATAGTGTTTTTATCTACTATTATTGAGAAGAAAGAAAAAACGTATATGTGCTTGGAACATAAAAAAGGCTACATGGATCCTCTCCCAAATTTAATTTTACTAAAATTTTAGTATAAGAAACACTATTCCTTCTCTCTCTCTCTCTTCCTTCTATGACCTTCATTTTCTCTCCTTCTCTCAAAACCCTCTCTCTCTCTTCCTTATTCACACTTCCTCTAATTACATATTTTTGCTTACATTTTCTTCTTCCATCAAGTTAAATTGCAAGAAAATAACCTCTGAATTGGTCTTGTTTTTGTATGTGTCCAGAAAGCCCATTTATTTAACTGACCATTTTTAATGTTAGAACACTTTTTATTATGGTACATTTTTCACTTGGATAATTCATGATTTAAATACTTGAGTTTTATAAAATGATGTGTCCAAAGTGATAGTGCAATGTCTAAGCTGTCAAACTTGAAACTGGTACAATATGGCCAAATGACCATTTAGAATGAATAATGTTTCTTAATGAGTATGTATTTACCCAGTCCTTCTACACTAGCTGGATGTGACACAAACATTTATAACAATGAAAACCATGGCAAGTAGCTTGGTGGGTAACATAGTGGATGTGAAGTAAGGTGGATGAATCCAAAGACAAGTCAACAGCATGCTTCATCAGATGCTATGTGGAGGAACCTCATAAGTCAACAGCCAGGATCAAATATTTCACATAGGAAACTAATGCTACTCATAAGGGTGGCATCAATTGACAAGAGAAAAAAAAAACAACCAATGAAAGATGACCATGATTCTAATTCAAACAGTATGTCTAAACCCCATTACTCTTCATTCGTGTAAACAAGGGGTAGATTCTGCTAAGCTTGGAACTCTTACCCCAGTGTTTGAAAAATCAGCTACAAAGCCTAAACCAAACATATTTAGATACGAAAGCATGGTCAACATAGTGACATTTAAACTGTAAGCGAGTTACCTGAGCTGACAGTGTTTGCAGCCAAGCTTATTATAGACATCATAAGTGTATGAGAAAATGGATTCTACCATAGCAAACTAGTACTAAAATACCATGATACTAGCAATGAATGGACATATGTCTCAACATCTGCATGGAAAAACTCATGGAAGGTTTAGTAATGCTTCTCAGTCCTCATGACTTAAAATCACTTAATAGCATGGAATGAATCTGTGAATTGTGTATGCTTCATTAAATTTGCAACCCCTGCACAAACATTGTCTCTTGCTACAAATACACCAATGCCATTGATTAAACAGACATCACCACTTTCTACAGCAAGCTATCTTCTTTTGTCTGACATTTTTGAAAACAGTGTTTTAATCATCAGTGGAGATATGAATGTTCATATATGCAAAGTTGGAAATAATAAATTCTGCTTATACAACTTGCCTAAAAGAAATGAGGAATATCTTGCTGATTTCTCACTCAAGAACAAGCCAGCATGCCTAAACACTTAGCTTCAAAAAGGGAAGGAAAACTATATGCATACACATTCCCAAATAACTGTAAATCACAGATTATATATTAATTAACAAGATGTGGATAAATAATGTTTTGAACTGTGAGGCATAAGTTCCTTGGGAGTCAATAGCAGTGAGAGGAAAGCAAGATAACATTGAAAGAGCATCCTTACTTAATAAAAGAAACCCAACAAGTGCTAACGTGCAGAAACTTAAGAAAGTCAAAAGAGAACTAACACATAGCAAAAAGAACAACTAAAATACATTCAAGGTCAAATTAATAAAATCAGAAATTTGGTGAAGATGTACAATCACAATTAGCATGGCAGACAGTAAATAAAGTGAAATGAAAAGCATTTCAAGAACAAAACCAAAAGCTGCCAGTCAAGAAGAAAGACTTCAGAAAGGAAAAGAACATTTCAAGAATCTGTTCAGAAACCCTCCTGAAGTCACTGATAAATCTATCAAAAAAATCATTAATTACCAACTAGATGTAAAACTTGGATAGTTAATGGAAGAAGAACTTGACACAGTACAGTAAAAAAATTAAAAATAAAAGCTGCAGGCCTTGGTGAAATACTTCCTGAGATATGGAAGACAAGAAAATTTGACAACATACTTTAGATTATGCAACTCTGTCTATAAACAAAGTATAAGAGATAAATTGACAAAATGCTGCCCCCTCCTCTTCCCCAAGAACGGTAACATCGGAATCACTTAAAACTAAGGCATAACTATTACTCCTATAGCTGCTAAGGTTTGTAATCCCTTGCTTCTCAATCATATCTGACCTGAAATCAAAAAAATATTTACAGGGGATCAGAAGGGTTTTCAGAGAAATCGGTCCATAACCTAAAAATTTTTGACTCTGTCAAATAAGGAAAGGAGTTTTGGCAAAAAATCTTGAGGCAATACTTTGTAGATTTCTTCAAGACATTTGATTCCATACACAGAGGGAAGATATAGCAAACACTACTTGCATATAGTCTCTCTCAAGAATCTGTTCCTGTGATAATGATGCTCAACAAAACATGAAAGCCATGGTTTGCCCACCTGACAGTGACACTGAATTCTTTGTCATTGTCGCTAGAGTCTTGCAAGGAGATACAGTATTAGTATCATATGTTTATAATCTGCTTAGACTATGTACTTCAAACATCAATAGATCTAATGAAAGAAAATGGTTGTACACTGGATTTCTTCCAAGCTGTGGCTATGTCAGTACTACTGTATAGATGCACTACATAGATGCTAACAAAATGCATGGAGAAAAACCTGGATGGGAATGACGCAAGAATGCTATGTGATCTTTTGAACAAATTCTGGAAGCAACACCCTGCAAAACAGCAGCTGTACAACAACTTACTTCTCAAATGACAAACAAGCCAAAGTAAGATGAACAAGACATGCTGGGCACTGCTGGAGAATTAAGGACAAACTCATAAGCGATGTTCTTTAATGGACTCTTCCACATGGATGCATCAGTGATGGCCATCCAGCAAAAATTTACATGTATCAGCTTTGTGCAGACACTGGATGTGTTCTAGAAAATCTACCAGGAGTGATGGATGATAGGGATAGATGGTGGGGAAAGTGTCAGGGAACTTTTTGCTGACAGTACGACTTGATAATTATGTACACACAAAATAGAAAGTCAGTCTGAGACTTTTTTCTTCTTTTTTTTTTTTTTTTTTAAATTTAAAAAAAAACTATTTTGTTACTTTTATTATGTTTTGTGAATATATTTGGACAGTTAAGAAAGGTATTATCGCCGAAACTGTGTTAAAGAGAAGGATGAAACTTGTCCAAAAGAATCAATTTCTCTGTCAGTGGAACTTGAAATGTCCCCTGAATGTATCCCCTGCAGACCTCCCTTCCAAAAGAAAAAAATTAAACTACACATAAAAAGTAAGTAAGTAATGTTAGCAACTGTAGTCAAGGGTGATCTGAAGGCTTCTTTTTCTATAGCTACTATACCAAGGTGTAGGGGAAGGTGCTACACTTTTCCCTGGATACATACCTTATAAAGCTGAGTGTTAAGCAAGGAGGTATCAAGTACCCCCCCCTTTAAAAAAGTTTTTGGTATGACTCGACCTGAGATTAAACCCTGGTCTCCCGGGCCATTGATAAGGTGGTGTAATGGTTAGCAAGCTCTACTAGCAAACCTACACGAGTGAGTTCGAGTCTTATTGGGTGCCCCTTTCATATGGCCTTGTGCCACATCTAAGCAAAAAGCTTAGTAAATTACCTCCTGGGCCATTGATAAATACACGCAAAATGTAAATATATATTTAAATGAATGCAATTCCCTAATATCTAGACAGATGGATGTGCCATTAAAATCAATCAACATGAATATACGTGAACAAGGGCTTGCATTGTGACTCTCTTAATTGCTTTACAACCAGTTCTGGCTAATTAACCTTTGATCTCATATTAGGCCTGAGTTAAGTTTCAGGAAGATAATATTTTTAAGATGATGAGTTGACATGCTGTTAAAATTAATCAATCAGCCAAAAGAATCAGTGAATAATAATAACTGCATCATGTCTCAGAAATTTGAAAGAAATGTATAATTGTAACAATATGTCCTTAGAAATTTATGACGAAACTTGTGAACGTCCGTGAAGTTTTTAGAGCTATGGTTATCCACATAGACTGTTATGTGAAACTCATTCCTTATGACTTCACTTTTTTTTTTCTTTTCTTAGCTTTCTTTGTCCCACTTTTATTATTATTATTATGACCAAGAGTGTCTATTGTACTATTTGCTATAATTTTCTTTGGTCATTCAAATCCAGTAGTCAGTCTGCTTAGGGATTTTATTTGTGGATACTGACAATGAAGATTTTTCATGTGTGATAACCAATGAATGAAACCATGGCCTGTCTAATCAACTGGATTTTAGCCACTGGAATTGGGGGTTTGGCAACTATAAAATTACCTGAACTCGCAAGACTTCTTTGCACTTTAAGATCCTTTTCATTATTCCGTGACAGAAGCATTTTCCCAAAATGACCCAAAGAGAAAAAAAATCAAATTCTTGTCTTATCTTTACGTGCATGTGTGCAGAGAGTTGGAACTCATTATTTATTGTCAGATTTTATTGTCTCAGTTCATAATGACCTGCCTATCTATCTATCCATCTCGGTGTGTTCACATTTATCTATCTATCTAGGTCTGTTTGTATGTATCTATCTATCTTTCTGTCTTGGTCTGTTTGAATGTACCTATCTATCTGTCTGGGCCTGTTAGAACGTACCTATCTATCTGTCTGGGCCTGTTAGAACGTACCTATCTATCTGTCTGGGCCTGTTAGAACGTGCCTATCTATCTGTCTGGGCCTGTTAGAACGTGCCTATCTATCTGTCTGGGCCTGTTAGAACGTGCCTATCTATCTGTCTGGGCCTGTTAGAACGTGCCTATCTATCTGTCTGGGCCTGTTAGAACGTGCCTATCTATCTGTCTGGGCCTGTTAGAACGTGCCTATCTATCTGTCTGGGCCTGTTAGAACGTGCCTATCTATCTGTCTGGGCCTGTTAGAACGTGCCTATCTATCTGTCTGGGCCTGTTAGAACGTGCCTATCTATCTGTCTGGGCCTGTTAGAACGTGCCTATCTATCTGTCTGGGCCTGTTAGAACGTGCCTATCTATCTGTCTGGGCCTGTTAGAACGTGCCTATCTATCTGTCTGGGCCTGTTAGAACGTGCCTATCTATCTGTCTGGGCCTGTTAGAACGTGCCTATCTATCTGTCTGGGCCTGTTAGAACGTGCCTATCTATCTGTCTGGGCCTGTTAGAACGTGCCTATCTATCTGTCTGGGCCTGTTAGAACGTGCCTATCTATCTGTCTGGGCCTGTTAGAACGTGCCTATCTATCTGTCTGGGCCTGTTAGAACGTGCCTATCTATCTGTCTGGGCCTGTTAGAACGTGCCTATCTATCTGTCTGGGCCTGTTTGAACGTGCCTATCTATCTATCTATCCATCTGTCTGGGCCTGTTTGAACGTACCTATCTATCTATCTATCCATCTGTCTGGGCCTGTTTGAACGTACCTATCTATCTATCTATCTATCTATCCATCTGTCTGGACCTGTTTGAACGTACCTATCTATCTATCTATCCATCTGTCTGGGCCTGTTTGAACGTACCTATCTATCTATCTATCCATCTGTCTGGGCCTGTTTGAACGTGCCTATCTATCTATCTATCTATCTATCCATCTGTCTGGGCCTGTTTGAACATGCCTATCTATCTATCTATCTATCTATCTATCCATCTGTCTGGGCCTGTTTGAACGTACCTATCTATCTATCTATCCATCTGTCTGGGCCTGTTTGAACGTACCTATCTATCTATCTATCCATCTGTCTGGGCCTGTTTGAACGTACCTATCTATCTATCTATCCATCTGTCTGGGCCTGTTTGAACGTACCTATCTATCTATCTATCCATCTGTCTGGGCCTGTTTGAACGTACCTATCTATCTATCTATCCATCTGTCTGGGCCTGTTGGCACATATCTATCTTTGTGTATGCATTGGTATCTATCTATCTATGTTTCTGTAAAACTTCTAGTTTTCCCTTGTAGTTAGATTCCAGTGTAGCCTGAACAAATATCAAAGTTGCAGACATCCAGTGTATGTATGTATGTATGTATGTGTGTGTGTATGTTGGTGGGTGAGAAGACTTATATTCATACTTACATGCCTGTATTGTGTGTAATATTCTTTAGTGTTACAAAGGTATCGTACAGCTCTGGGATCTTTTTTATAAGTACAAATAAACCTACAATATTTCTTGAGTAGAAATCTTCCAATATGTAATTTAAAAAAATACAATTCTTAAGACTTGTACAAAACACTTTAATTCTTTTGTAACAAATTCCAAACAGAGGTGTCACATGATATGTCAGTGAGGGTGGAGTTAAATTAAGAAATTTTCTTCTCCGAGACCAGTTGCTCTAAAAAAGGTTAGGGCACCTAGTTTGCCCTCAGCTGAGAGGAGAATTATTGGATTCATACCTTAAGGCATTTATCAAAACATGCTGAAATGCAAGCATCCACATCTGGAATTTGATGACAATGGTTACATCACTCGAACTATCAGAGCATAAATAAACTTGAATAGCAATTTCTAAATCTAAATAAGAAAAAAAAAGATAGCATTACATAAGGTAGCAATCAACATATCAAATAGTATAAAAAAAATCTGAACATTCTGGGGTGGTGGGAGTCCCCATGGCATAGTGGCTAATGTACTGGACTGTGACACATAGTAATCAAGTTCAAACTCCTTATTCCCGCCAGCTATGGGTTAAGGAATACTATAAGGATGGCTTTAGCATTAAATAACCCACAAAGTTTGCTGTACAATTAACCTAAGTAACCAAACATTCTAATACAATAACCAATGGATATGTTAGTAACAAGATAATTTGATAGATGGGACCCTAACAAGTACTACCACCCTGTGTCAGAATGGATTTGTGAGTAATGTTTAAAAAATTTTTTTTTTTTTTAAATTTAAGGAGTGCTCAAATCCTGGCTAGCTGAGCAGTATAAAACTTTAAAGAAATTGTTATCTCACCATTTTATATAGGTTTGATTGATTGATTGATTCTGATGACATGTCAAACAATCTAGGGTTATTTTATGCCTAGATGTTAGGGAATTGCTTTCATTGTATGTTCATATCTACATGCAGCTATGATAGACA